>JARKHS020009388.1:0-20505 GCA_030143305.2 Amblyomma americanum
GTGGGCTCTGAACTGCTGATGCGAGTGTGGAAGCTGAGAAATTAACTTTCCTGCTTTATGCTACTTGCGCACATTGAAACGGTCAGCAGGAAATATTCTGAAGAGTAGCCACTATAATAGGATAGAAATTGAAACTACAGCAGTTAACAAAAATCCGTGGTCACGGACATACTGTATTACTGTACTGATCAATCCCAACAATAGAACAAACTAGTTTTTTTCATATTTGACAATATCGAAAAGGGAGGAGCATCAAAGTTCTCGTGCTCAGAATTTCGTCCGATAGTTAGCGTCTTGTTTAGGTAACAAGAAAAATGTATAAATAGGAGAGTTATGTTTGTCGCGGATTGGCTCAGAGTGGCGACCACTGAAAATGTACGTTGTAGCCAAATATGAAAGCAGCTTTAGAAACTGGGACGCACCCGAACGTCTTGTGGTGCTGCAAGGTTTAGCATTGTCCTGCGGGTTATCTTCACAGATGAGGGTCCTTTAGCAGGCTGTAGTTGTAAGTCGAATAAAAGCGTTAAGAAGATATTTTCTCCGGACGGTCGACCCACTCGCACACCAAAATTACGTTCGCAGTTCTCCAAAACATTTGACCCCACATCACGCTTTCATACAAATGTTGGCAAGAGACGCTGCCACTGCTGGCGCCGATAGTGGAGCCAGCAGTTTTTCGCGATAAAAACATTGTGCCCTCTTGCAATCATTTCGCTGCGGTCATCTTTCCTCGCGGCGCAATTGAAAATTACATCTTCTTAACCATGTTGGGGAACTTGATTTAGAAGCCCTGATATACTTGGCATGGAAAATCTCAGGTTCGCAGCTTTGCGCGCCTGAGGTAACACTTATCTTTTGGTAAAGCTACATGGTATTGTGTTCAGCATGTAAAATCTACAGTTGTTTAAATATTGTGTACAAATAAAAGAAAAGAAAATTTATGTGGAATTACGTAAACATGCCACAACAGTGAAGTAGAAGAGGTATCCCAAATTATATGACAACATTTTTTGCGTGTTAATAATTCTATCTGTTAAAAATTTCTTACAGCTCTTCCTAGGAAGTCACACCAATGCATAAGCACGGCGCACAGAGCAATAGTTTCTGTGTTCACTGAAGTTTTACTTCACTCTAGTAATCTGTTGGAAAGTGGCTGTTTCGATAACTTTGCATTGGACGTTATAAAAATTCTCTGTCAGAAGCAGCTCAGTATATGTAGTCAAAAGATAGATCAATTGCCAACCTCTGCTTAAGTCGGGCAGCATAACTAAATCTCAACCTCAATGATGTGCAGGAAACTTGGTCTTGGTTGCACCAGGAACCGGCGTCAGCTATAATCCTAATGATTACCGCTACCAGGCACGACGCAGCGTGTCACTTGCAGAAGCAGCACGTTACGCTTCAGCCATGGAAGGCGCACGGTATTCTCCAGCCAAAGAAACAGCACGCTACTCGCCTGCTGAGGAATCTGCGCGTTCCAGCACAGGCGTGGAAGGAGCACGGTATTCTCCAGCCAATGAAGCAGCACGCTACTCGCCTGCTGAGGAAACGGCGCGTTCCACTACAGGCATGGAAGGAGCACGGTATTCTCCAGCCAATGAAGCAGCACGCTACTCGCCTGCTGAGGAATCGGCGCGTTCCACTACAGGCGTGGAAGGAGCACGCTATTCTCCAGCCAATGTAGCAGCACGCTACTCGCCTGCTGAGGAATCGGCACGTTCCAACACAGGCGTGGAAGGAGCACGGTATTCTCCAGCGAATGAAGCAGCACGCTACTCGCCTGCTGAGGAAACGGCACGTTCGACTACAGGCGTGGAAGGAGCACGGTATTCTCCAGCCAATGAAGCAGCACGCTACTCGCCTGCTGAGGAAATGGCGCGTTCGACTACAGGCGTGGAAGGAGCACGGTATTCTCCAGCCAATGAAGCAGCACGCTACTCGCCTGCTGAGGAATCGGCGCGTTCCAACACAGGCGTGGAAGGAGCACGGTATTCTCCAGCCAATGAAGCAGCACGCTACTCGCCTGCTGAGGAATCGGCGCGTTCCAACACAGGCGAGGAAGGAGCACGGTATTCTCCAGCGAATGAAGCAGCACGCTACTCGCCTGCTGAGGAAACGGCGCGTTCCACTACAGGCGATGGAAGGAGCACGGTACTCTCCAGCCAATGAAGCAGCACGCTACTCGCCTGCTGAGGAATCGGCGCGTTCTAACACAGGCGTGGAAGGAGCACGGTATTCTCCAGCCAATGACGCAGCACGCTACTCGCCTGCTGAGGAAACGGCGCGTTCCACTACAGGCGCGGAAGGAGCACGCTATTCTCCAGCCAATGAAGCAGCACGCTACTCGCCTGCTGAGGAATCGGCACGTTCCAACTACAGGCGATGGAAGGAGCACGGTATTCTCCAGCCAATGAAGCAGCACGCTACTCGCCTGCTGAGGAATCGGCGCGTTCCAACACAGGCGAGGAAGGAGCACGGTATTCTCCAGCCAATGAAGCAGCACGCTACTCGCCTGCTGAGGAATCGGCGCGCTCCAACACAGGCGTGGAAGGAGCACGGTATTCTCCAGCCAATGAAGCAGCACGCTACTCGCCTGCTATGGAATCGGCGCGTTCCAACACAGGCGAGGAAGGAGCACGGTATTCTCCAGCAAATGAAGCAGCACGCTACTCGCCTGCTGAGGAATCGGCGCGCTCCAACACAGGCGAGGAAGGAGCACGGTATTCTCCAGCCAATGAAGCCGCACGCTACTCGCCTGCTGAGGAAACGGCGCGTTCTACTACAGGCGTGGAGGGAGCACGGTATTCTCCAGCCAATGAAGCAGTACGCTACTCGCCTGCTGAGGAATCGGCGCGTTCCAACACAGGCGTGGAAGGAGCACGGTATTCTCCAGCCAATGAAGCAGCACGCTTTTCGAAGGCAATAGAATCAGAATGACTGGCTCGGGCCGTAGAAGCATCGCACTATGCAGGAGCCGTGGAGGAAACGTGCTACGCGCCCTCTAAGAAATCAGTGCGTTATGCAGAAAGTCAATACTGCATCAAACTTGTAATTTCAATAAATATTGGCTGTGTCTCTTGTAATATTTTCTAAATGTATAAATAATTCCTGCTCCTCAATACGGTATCCGACGTCAGTCCCGCGCGCCTTCACTGCTGTGTGAATACTCCTTTGGGTGCCGTTGATTTGGACACTTGTCTTGGCCTAATTGCTGACAACTGTGGTCGGAGTGGTTCTACTTAAGGTTTTTGGGGAATTGTTTGTTGGTTAGAGCGACGTCAGGCACGTCTATAGAGAGATTTTTAAAGTAGCAGGCTACTCTTGCTACTCTTGCACAGGAACATCATAGCAGTGATTGATCTCAAAAACGATGCTAATGTGGACTCGTCAAAATAGAAGAGTACCGTGGCGATGTGCACAACTGATCGCGTTGAAAGAACATGATAGTTATTCGCTTGCTGTCTCTAAATGTAAAGCTGAAATGAATGCTAGAACATAAAAAACTCATTGGATTTTCAAAAATCACTCGGCCAGACTATTGAAACATCGAGACGTTGTAGGTGCTCACAGGCAAAGCAAGCGCATTGAAGGTAACAACCATCCGGTCATCACCAGTTTCTGCAGGTTCAAAGGTAAACTTTTTTCTTTTTCTCAAAGTTCAAGGATAAGGACTATGGTATTCGTGAAAATCAATACCCGGCCGAAATACGCGCTCGTTCGAAACTGTTTGTTTATGCTCAAACCACGGATCCTTCATTTAAGCCACGTTCTGATAAAATGCACCTTCATAGCGAGGTGCGCCATATTTGAAGAATTTGAGGATCGCCTCGAGTAGTCATAACTGTCAGTCTTAAGAGCCGCAGAGTGAACAAGGCAAGAGAAAGCTTCAGGGCGCTTGCCAGCGTTTCTACAAGAGGACCTGTGTTCGTCTGCGCAAAGCGCGTTCATCATCGCCGGGTTTAAATAGCGTCTTCACTTCATGAAGGGATGCTCTGTGAGGGTTAGGAGGGTGTTAATTGGGAAGGGTGTTGGATGGGGAGGGCGAATCTTACACAAGCATGATGGCTTCTGAAGAGGATTAACCGGTTGACCTGCAAAACTGTGAAAATAAAAAGGCTTGCTCAGCAGAAAGGAATCCAGAGGTGGGCAGCGAGGCCAGATAGAGAACGTGGGCTTGAAAGCCTGTTTTTACAACTGTGACAGACGGCTTGGTATGAATGGCAACGTTCACTTGCAAAACTAACATAAAGGAAAGAATCAACAGAACGGAACAAAATAACTGGGACACAAAAAGAAATTCAAGGAAAAAGAAAGCGGGGTGAGTTAAGAGAAAGCGCTAAACGCCGAGCAGAGGGGGGCGAAGGAATGTTAAAGCCAAGGGTTCTTTGAAATTATACCAGGAGGTATAGGGAAGAATGAAAAACTAGAAGGATAAATTCAACACAGAGAAAAATAAGTAGCGGGGAAAAGGTTATTGAGAGGGAAAGGACGGGTCAGACCAGAGAAGCAGGGATCATAGAAATGGTAAAGCAGCCTTATTAAGCAATGGGAAATGCTCTGACCATGTGCAAGACCTTTTCAAAGAATGACTTCTTTGTTGGAATGTGCCTGAGAGATTTTAAATTTTTTCTGGGTATGTTGATCGCTACTGGTTGTATCGTTTTATATATGTGGATCTGGAATGCCTTCTTGTATTTTCTTTCCTTTGCAAGATTTGAAGCCTGATTAAAGAAAGGATAGTTTAAGTTCATGGAAGTTGTTACCACCACACCGCCTGTTGTGCGTTGCTTGCTGTGTAAGCTCAATGACGTTTCTTCTGGCGCGCATTTGCTCTCCGATTTTTCCGAAACATTGTGAGAAGAGGAGCATTCAAGACTGTGGATGCTATTAAACGATGTGCAGTTAAAGCTAGTCATCATATTTAAAATGTAGTCGTTTGCCGTTCTTCTTACTGTAGTGTCATTTTGTAAATGCTTGCATGTCTCGCATCTTGGTCGAGATCATGAGCTTGCTGTCAGCTGCGGTTTCTTATCGAGCCTAGCATGTACTAGGATGTCTTCCAGGTTCGTGTTACGTGTATATGTAACCCTTGGTGCTTCGACAATTATGGTTTCTTGAGACGGTCGTTGCTAGTTTAGTAAGGTGCTTTCGGTAGAATATTTTCATGTTCCGTTGGGCTTTCGAGTATTTTTTAATAAGTGGCTTGTGTCGTTTACCGTTATATTTTCTCCTTTTTTAACTACATCTCGTTTTAGAGTGGTTGCTCGTTGGAAAGCAATACTGAGGGAGTTCTGGGGATGGTTTCTATCCATTATTGTGTTTTTAGTGAGTGGGAGGTTTCAAATAGTCGTCGTCATCAGTACATACCTTTCTCAGGCGCGTTGCCTGTCCTACACTTACACTTATGCCTTGCTGACAATGTCTTGGATGATGGCTAGTGAAATACAGCTATTGCTGTCGGTCTGTGGGCTTCCTGTAGAATGATATCTCAGCCGGCTATTTTCTAAGCCCACGGTAGTGTCGAGAATATTACTCTGTTTTAGAGTAGTGGAAAGTAAATTCAATGCTAGAGTTGAATGCAACAACGTGCGATAAGTATGCTTTTAGGCTCTCTACTCGAATTCTCGCATCATAACAATATCATCCATGTAACTCGGACCTATGAGCGGAGTGGTTATTTTTAAAAATAACTTTATAAGTTTAGATTCCATTAGCCCCATAAAAATATTTGAATACGTCAGTACGATGGGAGTGCCAATGCTTGTTGCAATTACTTCAAGGTAATAAGAAGAATCAAACTGAAAATAGTTAGCCTGAATACCAATTGAATTAGTGAAATATACAGTTGTTTCATGCGGGTGTGGATTTTCAGTTAAAGCGTTGGACAGCGCTTTGTTTCCTTCATTTCTGGGAACATTTGCGTACAACGGGGTTACGTCTAGTGTAACCATTATGCTATCCGCTGGGTTAATGGCTGCTTCATTAAGCGATTCAGTTATTCGCAACGACTGCGGCACGTCCTGATCAAATGAAGGAATGAGGGTTTGAATGTCTGCAATATAGTGGTCCAGAAAAATTGCCTACTTTGCAGGCACATTAATATTTGAAGCGACATAGCTGGCCGAAAAATCTCTTGTAAACAAATATTCTGCAGAACCCTAATGAATTTTAGGAAGTACAAACGTCATCCTTGTTTGTATATTATATTACAGAAGTTGTAGCGTGATTGCATTACTTGTTCCCCGGATAATACATCTTCCAGTTTTCTGAGAATTACTTTGCAGAACCCTATAGTGGGGTCGATATCTAACTACTTATAATGCTAAGGGTTCCTGAGTTGCTGGATGGCATCTTTGTATTTCTCGACTGGCAAGATAGTATGCTGCCACCGTTTTCTCCTGGCTTAATGACCATATCGGTTCTAGAAGCTAACTGCTTTTGAATAGAATGTTCTGCCGAGAAAAAATGTCTTCTCTTTCGAGCATGCTTTTTTTTGCTATAATTTTTTTTAGAGGCAGATTTATTACACATGTCTAGTTTGGTACGGTTTTGTGCAGCCCGTGGCCACTTACTGTGGGCTCTGAGAGCTATGTAAATTGATTAAAAGATTGCTACATAATTCTTATCTCGTTTTTACAGACGTTTTATTTCATAGAAAACACAAGCATAAAGAGGAAGTCGTGTTCCTTCGACTTGACACCTGTGCTGCAAATTAGTGATGATATATTAATAATATTACTGTTAAAAATTTAGCAAATAAAATAGAAATGTTTTCTGTACGAAAAATGAAAATGGTGCGGTTTTACCAAAAAGAGTCGAGGAAAATTAACCTGCCGATCCATGACCCTCATAGGCAAAAACCCGTGAGCAGAACAATGCAGAGGTCCAATCTAAGCATATATTCATGGCTTGCCTACTCGCACTCACACTAGCGTCTGGCACGTTATATAAAAGAGAGCTCTCGAAACAACACGCGCTTTAAAATCGCCTAAGAGCAAAAGCATTGCACCCGCATATCTGGAAAAAGCGGTAGCCATATCCGCAAGAACATAGCCGTCGAAACAGTTTATTGCTAAAGACAGGAAAGAGCAGGTCTCAGGATCTTCTGAAGACTAAGTGACGGTAATGAATAACACTCTAGTCAGTGGAATCATCTGCATCTAATAACAAGGATATTTGCTTGCTTTGAATTGGCACTTAAGGATACATGCCGATGCTTTCAGAGGTCGTGTCCCAGAAAATCCGGCCTAGCCGTAGGCATCATCTGTTTTGTTTACCGTCAAGGAAAAATTTACAAAAAATTCTCATAGAAGCAACCTACGAGGCAGATGGGCCACCTAGGTCACGTGACCTGCCGGCGTCACCACAACCTGCCCACCGGATTGTGAAAAAACTGCTCGCCTTGGCAAATGCAGTTTAATTAATGATTTGTTGCTCGGGAGAGCAACCTGGGTCACACAAGGCCCACCGGTTTGAGCAGTTGCCATCGCAGGGCAGTGGCCTATCACTTAACAGCTGCACCACTGGGCCAGAACTGGTACGAGGGCTCGCCAGGATTTATGAATGTGAATTAAAGAATAACCATTCCAGCATATATAGGAATTAACCCATTGTGCTATCGCGTCATACTCTTAAGACGAAGCTTAAATGCCCGCGCTAAATTTTTTTTATTGAAATCATAAAAATGGCACGCGAACCGAAAATATCTCTCAACCCAAAGCGGTGGTCTGTACAGCGTGGTGGTATTGGTTTCGGTTGGTTTGCCCAAGGTTAATGTAAAAGATAAAATACCCGTCAATTTTATTTAACTAATCAAATGCATGCTTGCTGAACGGATATCGTGCGATATTTTTGCATGAATCATAACTTGACTTATGCGCTCCAGAATAGCATAGCATGTTAGCCTAGCAGCAACACGAAAGAGCTCTGCCTTACATGAGGTAGCGATTTGCGGTCCTAGTCTCACAACCATAAAAAACGTGGCCCACCCGTCAGGGTCGCCACCATTTCCGCTAGGCTTCCAAAGAAATAATGCAGCCTCCAGAATGCTTTCAAGTACAAAAGAAGGTAATTATTTCCGAGACAGATCACGCTCTAATAGTTTAAAACAGAAAAAAAAATCCTTGCATGGGGCTTTCTAGGTCAACAGAAAACAGCTTATATCTAATTATGCGTGTTTCCTTGCGGACAATTGTTAAAAAAAGCCGGCCTTTTGTATTAACATCTGCCGTCTAAGAAAGCAAGGGATCAGTGTCTAAAATAACTGCATGAATGTAAGAAAACTGTCAGTGTTTCTCGAATCAAATTGCATAGTGCGCTTCACCCCACTGTCTTAAAGCTCATAGACTTGAAAAATTTCTAAAACTTAAACAACAAGGACAAGTAAAGGGTGACAAGTTTATGGCTTCAAATAAATAACAATATGAAGTTGAGAACATCTGTGAAAGAGAGGGGGGACATAAATTTGTATTGGAGCAGACACCTAAATGTCGGGACTTCAGAGAGCTGTTCCCGTTCTCTGGTCACGTTTGTCCAAGCACAAAATGTCAGATTAGCCAAAAAGCCAGTGCATTCTACGTTTATTAGGCTTGATTTGTCCGAACTGTTAAAATCATAAGAAAGTAGGTGTAACTTTAACTTCTATTTATTTTGAAACGGTGTCGCACTATGACAAATGCGCGCCGCTTCGTTGGATTCCCTCCAGTATTTCAGGCATAACGACGGATATGCGCAGAGAGGGTTGATTCCCAGACCTCATTATACTGTTTTAAATGTTCACTCCGAATGGTAAAACTCGAAGATAATGCTAGGCAAGCGACGCCTTCAGATTCACAACGCTTTCAAAGCGAGAGCGTTAAGAGCCCCGTTTCCGGAACCATCGCTATCGTCGGTTGTGCCTTGACAGAAAAATGTCCTTAGAAATCCCACAAGTGACCGTCTGGCGTCATCAAAACATGCGCACCGTGCCAGGTGCTAACTGGACTGTGAATAAACTGGTCTCCGTGGCAGGTGGCAGTGAAATTAATGACTTGTCGCAAGAGGTTGCTCAGGAAGAGACACTCGGATCTCACAAGCCCCACAGGTGGCTTGGTATGAAGGAGCTAAGTGTCGGTGCAGTGGCGCATTGCTTAACCTCTGCACCACTGCAGCACTGCGCCAGAAGAAGTGTGAGGATTTCAGAGATCCTTGATTGTATAATAGAACATCATCAATTTTGCATATATGCGCATCAACGGACTAACGCTCTCGCGTCAAACCATTAAAGCGGAGATCATGTGTCCCCTCCTGTTTAAGTTGTGTGGCACTACTCGGTGCATTTTTCGATTTCGGACATATGTCCCTGAATCATGCATTGTGGCCGGTGGCCCACTTGCCTACCGGGTACTGAGTAACCTGCCAGGTGGGTACAGTTGGCAGGCCTTCACCTGGATGAAGACTCTTTTTGGAAAGCTCTGCCCAAGTTTTTACCTAAAAGGCATTTAGGTTAAAGACCTTATTGTAAATGATTTCATGTTAAACGCCTTTAGGTTGAAGGACTTCGTGGTAAACGCTTTCTAGCTAAAGGGCTTTAGGTAGAGGGCCTTTAGGCCTATTTCTGCTATGGTGAAGGCATTTAGGTCAAATGCCTTTAGCACGTTTAGAACTTCAGTGCCCAGCGTCACTGCACACAACCGCACAATATTCCGCTTGATATTCCGCATGCTAACACAGGATATTAGGTACAATCGCATGATATTCCGCCTTTAGATATGCTAAACCATGTGCTATTTATTTACATCTTTCATGTGTCCTCTCTTTTACTCTGCCTACAGGAGATTGCTTTAAAATAACATTTCAATAAGAAAATAAAGTAACTGGCTTTCTTTACTGTAAAAGGATGGTGAAGACAACATGAACCTCTCGATGCTCATGGTAGCAATCAGATTCTTCTGCTCACCCTGACTTTGTAACCGCTCAATTAATCAAAAGGCGGACATGGCAACTGCACCCAGCCGTTCCTTCTGAGTGCTATACCTACCTGGTCATCGTTGAAACCGCAAGTGCTGGTAGCTTACAGAATTGGGTGTAGATAGACAGACGGAGCACTGCTTACCTAGTCTTGAAAAACACCAATTAGTTCGCCTGGAAATCCTTTGGAGGGCTCTCTATGATTGTCAATATTTCTCCGATATTTATATAGATACTGATACAAACAAGATAGATATAGGTAAGATACAAATACCAGGATATTTGTATAGATACTCTTAACAAGGTATGTGTGTAAACACACACACACACAATTATATATATATATATATATATATATATATTCTGCGGAGCCAACGCAACCTACGTTCTACACAATATATATATATATATATATATATATATATATATATATATATATATATATATATATATATAAAAAGTGATTTTTGACAGCTGATTGGTCAATATATTATAAACTCACGAGAAATTGAAAAACATAACAGGATTTAATTCACGACGTTTCGGCAGGAGGGCCAGCCTTTTTGGAGTGTGCTACAGCATTTGAAACACGCAGCTTTTATAAAGCATGCGCGAGGTACAAAAGTAGCGTAAAGCACGAGTGCAAACAACTAGAGGGGAGGAGGGAAGGAAAGGACCAGGAAGAAAAAAATAATAAAAGGCGATCCCGTAACCTGAATGCATCTGTTCCCAAGGAGGTGAACGGTAAAAATTAAAAAATGGAAATTGTATTACATAAAAAAGAAAATAAACAAGGCAGGAAAATTCTCTTCGTGTGGTGTGGTGTCGGTCGTCACCACAATCTGGTGACAAGTGTGAAGAGCTTGACCCCTGTGCAACGAGGAGGCAACATTCAAGAGAAACTGGTATGGGGGGGAGTAAAGAGGAATGCCAAACGAGACCTCTAAAAACAAAATGTCGGGAACAAAAAAATAGAAAAAAAGAGCCATTGTACAATACTTAGCAATATGCTACTCAGAGAAGGGTGGTGGCAACCCCACTGATTGCAAAATAGGATTTCAGCAAAAATAACAAGTTTCTAATCAATGCTTATACGAGCACTCCGTACACACGCACATACAGAAAAAGACAAGGCTAACAATAAATCCAACACCAGAAACGAACTGCAATGATGTCACTAGTACAATATACCGCAAGCACAAATGAAACTGCAAGAGTATTCAGGGTAAAAACAAATGTAATGGTCACTGCCATGACCACGCGCAGAACAGCATGGCAGTTCATCAATGTATGAAGAGGAGACCGACATGACAGTAGACATGAAAATTAAAAGAGGGCAAAAAGAAGGGGGGCAAATAACAGTGAATGGGTGACAAATAACACAGCGCGTGACAATACAATATTAGAATAAACAGAGAAGGAAAAAACAAATTAATTGCAGGAGAATGCGAGTGAAATGGAAAAAAGAAAGAAAACACCTCGGAAGCTCTGCTTGCTATGTATTGTGACGCCAATTATATCAGTCTCTACTCCCAACATGTCAAGGATAAATATTTGTTACATCCATTAAGTGTGTAAGCATGACAGCCGGCTTGCTGTTTCGTTGATGCCGCTCGAGATTGTGCTACATTTGTGAATCAGGTACGATTCACAGCTCTAGCGGTCATAATGTGTTTTGAACACCTATTGGGGGGCAATAGCTGCAAATTTATCGAATGGGTGCCCAAGGTTGTTGATGTGATTTGAAAGGGGGATGTTTGGCTGTGTTTGCAAATGTGATCGGTGGTTGTTGATGCGAATTCTGAACTCTGTAACTGTTTTCCCCAAGTACTGAGCTTTACAGGTGCCACATTCCAGGTGGCAGACAACATTAGCGCTGTCGCATGAGAAGTTATCTTTTATCTGAAATGAGAAGGATGACGCTGTGCTTTTAGCACTAGTAGTGGTCATAATCGGACAGTGCTCGCACCTAGGTTTATTGCATGGCGCGGATAATCTGAAGGTACGGTTGCCGACTGTAGACGATGTTATCATATCACGGATGTTCCTTGCACGACTATACACAACACGTGGAGGGAGCAAGGATAACCTCTTTCATCCTGTCACTCTGTAGAAGGACGTTGTGGTGCTTCTTAAGAACTGCGTTAACATTGGGCATTGATGCCGAAGGTATAAGGACAAGACTGACTTGATATTGAATTGAATTGAATTGCCTTTATTTCTATAAACATTCAATTATGGGGGATTCAAGGAAAAAGTTGCTCACGGCAAATTGACGGGCCTTAAACCCAGCCAGTTGGCAGCAGCAGCACACAGGCTATGATTCGTAACTGACAAAAACAATATATAAACAAAAGCTATAACAAAAAAGACATGTTGGCTTACACCTTATGCCAACAAACGGAAATGGAATGTAGTAAAAGGTTACAAACAAAAAAAGCTACACAATCCACAGTGTACAACTGAGCAACGAAAGCAGTGATCGAAACCGTTTATCAAGTTAACATTGAGAGGAAAGAAAAAGAAAACGTGATAAAGGCTAATATCAGAAGGACATTTACAGCGACAACCGCCGACATCATAAGCAGTCACAAAAAAGCAAGAAAGCAAAAGGGCATGCTCAAAAATCACAGAAATACTCATATGAACGCGAGATAGGACAAGAAGTGGCACCTAAGTTATGTGTGAGTAGGTTTAACAGGCGTGGTAAGCGATGGTGTAACATTTGAAGAGCATATTTAGTGCGAGAATACGGCACATACCAGCGTTCAGGTGACCGTATGTTGTATTCTGTTCTGTTTCTAATTAATTAAGTTAAGGACATGATGTGTGACTGTCTGTATTTCGTCTTTACGATAGGCTAGCAACAGCCTGAAATCTAACAGAGAGTGCAGTGTGAGTAATTTCAACTGTTTGAAAAGAGGTGCAGTATGGACATCTACTGGAGCGTTACAGATACTACGTATTACCTTTTTTTGAAGCACAAATAACTGATTTGTATTTGTAGCAGACGTCGTACTCCGCACGAGACAGAAGTAGTGTTAGTGGCTCAGGAAGAGAACGTTTTATAAAAGAAATTTGACCTTACGTGGCAGCGGTCTTAAACTGAACAGAACCCCAGCGACTTGTGCAAGTTTTCCTGCAAGAAAGTCTATGTGATCGGTCCATGACATATGGCTGTCAAAAAACGAACCTAACGCTTTCGCAGACCGGACGAGCTCAATTCTTGAAGAGCCTATTACAATGTCGGTCTCTAGGTCCACGCCTTTATTTTTTGGTTGAAATAAAATGGCCTTAGTTTTGTCCGTGTTAATAGTTAAGCCATTGTCCTGTGACTATCTCTGTATTTTTTCAAGAACAGAAATTGCGATTGAGACCAAGCTTGCAATTTTGTTCTACGAAAAAGGCACCGTAGCATCATCTACATATATTATGTATTTGGGTTCACTATCAACAAGAACGAGGTCATTTACGTAAATATTGAAAAGGAGGGGGCTCAATATGCTCCCTCGGGGAACTCCAACTATTACTTGCTTGAACTGGGAGCAGGTACTATTAATTTCAACAAGATGATTCCGCTGATTTAAATAAGATTTGATTATACCCAAAATAATACCACAAACACCATACTATTCTAGCTTCTTTAACAAAAGTTCATCGTTAATAGAGTCGAACGCCTTACTAAAGTCGATAAGAACCCGGAGTGTGAGCAGCTTGTTTTCAAAGTTTCTCAATATTAGTTCCTTTTGTGCTAGTAACGCGAGCTGGGTTGACCGCCCCTTTCGGAAAGCACATTGAAAATCGGTTAACAGTGTATGCTTTTCAAGGAAGTCTGATATACGGTGAAATATTATTTTTTTGAGTCTTATTGCAAATACTGGAAGTATGAAAATGGGTCCGTAATTAGATATCACAGTTTTATTGCCTTTTTTAAATAGTGCAAGTATTTTAGCTATCTGAATTTTGGCGGGAAGTACCCCAGATGCCAGACAGAGGTTGTAAACATATGCTAAAACAGGTGCTATAATATCTAAAATGTGCTTTACAGGTGTAACCTGTATGTCATGAATGTCACGCGACGTGGTATTACGTAACTAGGAAAATAAATGGACTAGCTCAGCGTCAGTAGTAGGAGATAAGAAAATCCTATTGGAGTACCTGACGTGAACATAACTTTCGGCATTACTGTTTACACATATACCAGCTGCACTAATGAAGTAACTGTTGAAACAATCGGGAAGAATTTCTTCCGGTATACTCATGCCATCTTTAAAAATATCAATACTTGCATGCGACGACACTCGACTTAGCATAATATTTAGTTTTTCTAAGTTTTACGACTACCACTATGACCAGACATGAAGTATTCATATTCATAAGAGGTCTTGGCTTTCCCAAGCTCATTTGTTAACTTGTTACGAAAGCGTTTAAATATGTGTAGATCGGTTATATTACGAGACTTGAAACTTGTAAAACCGCATGTTTTTAAGCTTTATTGCGCGAAACAGGTCATCCGTGATCCACGGTTTGCGAATGTGCGAAGATCGCTTGCTTTTAGTTCGCGGAGGAAAATTTAGTCCGGGCGTTGCTGCTTTTTGCCATTTATTAGTTCTCGCCGGTCATGCCTTGAAGCTTTCTTGACTGACTCGTCGATGACTGACAATGGATTCCTCTGCCGTGCTAGGTTCACACGGAGTTGCTCGCAGTTTGATTCAAAGTCACCTTCTTTAGAGCAAACCCTACGGAAACGGAGGGACTGACTATAAGCAATGTAGGTTTTACAATGGCGAGTGTGACTGCTCTGGTAGTGTAAGTATTGGTGTCTGGTCTGTTGGTTTTCTGTGGACTGTTGTCGCAAGTTTGTTTTCAGTGTTGGTCACCTGCACATCAAGGAAATTCATTGTCGAGGCTGAATGCGACGAGAAAAACGAGATGTTAGGGTAAGCACTGTTGAAGTCGGAAATAAACTTAGTGAGTTTTTCCTTAATATGTGTCCAGACCATAAATATGTATTTGATAAATCTTCTGTAAAATATTGGTTTATATGGAGAACTGTTGAGGAATTTCGTCTTAAGCTACAGCCATGGGCTTTCTTATTAATTAATTTACGAAATTTCAGCGAACCTCTTTGTTAAATGGAGTACTCCAAAAAGGTTCCTGCTTCCTAAAGCTCCAATCAAGCAGTGCTGCTTTTCTTATTTGTTTTTGTTTTGTTGGGACTGTCAACGACATCGCTCTTAGCGAGCTCCATGACCATGCCTTTTCTCTGCTTTCATGTTTTTTTATGCGCAATCATCACCCTCGGCCGTGTACCCGAATACAGCTGCTGCATGGAAAAGCTCACTTTTTTGCTACGAAAAGGTTGTTTCACAGCAGGCTAGAATACAAGCAAGAAAAAAAAAACAGCTAGAGATAGTGGTCTGAAGTTTCCAACAGGGCGCCTGAATGTCAAGCGGCGGCATCCTAATTTTGGGTACACAACCTCACCATGAAAATATAAAGCTTTGCTTTACGTGGAGCGTTTCACGTTCCACAGGTGGTGGGCACTTGCACAAAAGATCCCGCGCTGTGTGCATGGAGTATGCATCGCATTGCGAACCACGCTGCTGTTCCTGCTGGAATAAAAGGAGGAGCAGCTTGCAGAAGAGACCGGGGTGGGCATTCAGAATTTGTCCTGGAGTCTTAGCGCTGTGAGCAGACTTGTGATGCTATGAGCTCCCTTAGTAAGTTTCCCCTGCCACTTGCCGTGCAAACCTCTAGCCTGCTCGCCCTGAGAGAGGCCGCAGGCAACGTTTTTCACCGGAAAAACAGCGATGAGTGTCCCTCTCGTCCTCTCGTGGGGAAGGCCCACCTTGACGTAAAATCGATTTGTTGCGGTCGTGGTTGCTAACTGTCAGTTGTGTACGTTTGTGCGGAAGGAAAATAATAAGACCAAAAGGGTATACATGACCTCGAGCTTCATGCTTCAATAATTGTTCGTTTCACGCGCCTGAAACGTCCACTATTAATGCATGCAAAAAATCCTTAAAGTTGTCTTAGCTCTTGGCTAATGAGCTTGAATATATATATCGGGACAAATACCTCGATCTATACATAACCGCTGTACAACAGGATATTCTAAAAATCTACGAAAAACGTTCTTCTTTCAGGCATAACTTGTCCATAGCTGAAACAAAAGCAATTGAGTCACTGCAGAATCGCCTTGAAATTGTTATCAAGCCCGCAGACAAAGGTGGCGCAGTGGTAGTCATGGACAAGATCAAATATATTGCTGAGGCAGAAAGACAGCTTAATGACACCACGTTTTATAAACGATTGGATGCTGACCCTACGGACAAATTTAAGGAAATAATATTAGATAGTATAGGAGAGCTTGTGAAAGATGGAAAACTTTTTGAAAAAGCAAAACAATCACTAGTACATATGAGCCCGATTGCAGGCAGATTTTATCTTTTACCTAAAATACATAAACCCGACAATCCCGGCCGTCCCATAGTCTCAGGCACTGGAACGGTCAATGAGCCCTTGTCCCGCTATGTTGACAGTTTGATAAACATTATCCCACCCACATTTCCATCTTACCTTAAAGACACCAACCATTTCCTAACAGATATTATTGACCTTGATGTCCCTCATGGTTCGCTACTTGTTACCATAGATGTAGCTTCTCTATATACTAATATTCTACATGAAGATGGCATTCGCGCGGTACTCCACGCGTAAGATGATATAAGTTTCTCAGTGTGGTCGATACATCCACTCTTGAGTTCCTATTGAGGCTAATTCTCCAGTTAAATAATTTTGAATTCAATGGCGAGCATTTTGTACAAGTGAGCGGTACCTCAATGGGGCAAAAATAGGCCCGAATTATGCAAATATTTTTATGGGATTACTTGAGGGCAAATTCCTTGGCAGTTGTAGCTTAATAACCGTATATTACAAGCGCTACATAGATGATATTTTTCTCATCTGGCAGCACGGCGAATCAGAACTTCTATCTTTCATAGCAGAGTTTAATAACGTTCACCCTTCAATTTCTTTTACGGAGTCATACTCGTTGTCAACCATTAATTTTTTGGACGTAACAGTATATTTGTATGGCACCAAACTCACAACTAAGCTGTATAGGAAACCGACCGATAGGCATCAATACCTGCATTTCCAAAGTAGCCATGCGAGGCACTGTAAGACTAGTATACCATATAGCCAAGCACTTCGTTTTAAAAAGATTTGCTCATACGATTCCGACTTTGCTGACAACAGTGGGAAACTGCGAAATGCTCTTACTAGACAAAGATATCCACCGCAAATAATTGCCGACGCAATAAAACGCGCAGATGCAATGGATCGCAAGGAAATCCTTCGTTCAGATAAACACGCGGAACGATCAACAAACCCCACTTTAGTGCTAACCCATTGTGCATCAATGCCCAATGGTAATGGCATCCTCAGGAAACATCACAATATACTTATGCAGAGCAGCCGCCTGACACGAATCTTTCCACAGCCACCCCGCGTAGCATACCGCAGGTCACGGAACCTGCGCGACATGCTAACTTCATCAAAAACAACTAACCCCTTTCCAACAGGCTGCCGCCCTTGCAAAAAACCACGTTGTAAGGTGTGCACGCATGTGACCACTACCACATTGGCAAGAAGTACTGCGTCAGACTTTTACTGTAAAATAAAAGGCAATTTCACTTGCGACAGCAGCAATGTTACATCTGCTCGAATGCGGTGTGTGTAAGCTTCAGTACATCGGGCAGACTGGACTATCCCTCAGGTTGCGATTGAATAACCACCGATCACTTGCCAATACCCTTCCTAATCTTCCGCTCTCAAGACATATCGCGACTCCCGGCCACTCATTTAATAACATTAAAGCCACAATACTTGAATCTGGCTTCAAATCTCACCATGACAGAGAAGTTCGAAAATCTTTCCTAATTTTCAAATTCAGAGCACTTACGTCTGGTTTGAATGAAAACTCTGGCAAAATATCTTTCCTCTCAAAGTAGCGAATAATGCAACACGTGCTGATGATTGCCTTTTGTTTTCTGTGCTATCCATGCAGTACTTTTTAGCATGTTTGTACAAGCTTCCTCCTTTGCTTTTTTTTATTCTCGAATGTGCAAGACTCGAGCCCAACACGTGTCAATACCTGTGTACTGTATCATCTTGCCCCGTGTACTTTTTTCGGTTTAATCTCATTGTTTATCAATGACGAAGCGACTGGCCGCGTGTTTCTGTGCCATGCCTTCAACGCCGCAACGCGTGTTATTTATTATAGTTTTCTGCATGCCCCAGAGAAACTTTTTTTAATGCTTTTTTATGCTATCTTTACTTGCGAGGAACACGTGCCAACCCCGAAAGCCTGTAAGCCTCATCACTGTGCGCCACTTTGGACGTCACGTGCATTTTATTACATTGTCATCAGCCATTAGTGGCTGGTCTTATGTCTTATCATAGGACAAATATTTAAGGACCAAGCACAGATGCTTTGTGCATTACCTGACAAAGGCCGGGCCCGGGCCGAAATGTCGTTAATAAATCTGTGTTTCCGTTCGTGTGCCCCTCTTTTCTGTATTATAAATTTCTGGATCCGGGAAGACTTTTGTCAAGTATATATATATATATATATATATATATATATATATATATATATATATATATATATATTAAGGAAGCCAACAGTCACAAAAACCAAGGGGCATAAGGGAATGTTTTTAATCTTTTTTTTATTTGTAGTGCCAATCAATCGGTTTAAAGAAAATTACTTATAAAGCAGCCTTTTCTGCTGCTTTATAAGTAAATTTCTTTAAACCGATTGATTGGCACTACAAATAAAAAAAAGATTAAAAACATTCCCTTATGCCCCTTGGTTTCCGTGACTGTTGGCTTCCTTAATATGTTTGTCAAACGAGCCCCTCATTTCCTTTACCTTGTCTGCTAATAGCTTAACGGGGGTCTCGGTTCTGGGAGTCTTGTTGCCATAGGTAGTATAAGAGGGCTCTCGCACAGTTTCCGCCCTCGCCGTTAGATGACGTTCTACGTCGCACTCGCGGTATAACAGGACGTGCTACGTCCACCGCTACGGTCGACGGAGGCGCTGGTGAACACTCTCAAGGTTCGCTTACACGCAGTAAACATAAATACCCACGAAAGGAGCAGATTGGACAGCCGTCGCCGTAGCTCAGTTGGTAAGAGCACCGGACGCGATATTCGGAGGTCGTGGGTTCGGATCCCACCGGCGGCATGGTTGTTTTTTCTGCTGCTTTATAAGTAATTTTCTTTAAACCGATTGATTGGCAAAACAAATAAAAGAAGATTAAAAACATTCCCTTATGCCCCTTGGTTTCCGTGACTGTTGGCTTCCTTAACATGTTTGTCAAACGAGCCCCTCATTTCCTTTACCTTGTCTGCTATATATATATATATATATATATATATATATATATATATATAATATATATATATATATATATATATATATATATATATATATATATATATATATATATATATATATATATCTGTGTGTGTGTGTGTGTGTGTGTGTGTGTGTGTGTGTGCGTGGCAAGGGATGCGCTTCGTTAAGTGAAACATTTTTATTTTACGCGTATTTTCGATCGGAGCACGGATCTGAAGAAGAGTGATTTGTCTTCGCTGCTGTTTCCCCTTTAATAGGGATTTGACACCGAACAGGTGAGTTAAAAAGGAATAGTGAGTAAAAAATGAAGGTAATAGAATTTTACAAACAATAACTGCAAGTACAAACAAATAAACATGCACAGAAGAAGCAAAAAATGGGAGTGGAAAGTTCATGAAATAAGGGTTTTGTGCAGAACATGTAAGCATTAGGGAAGTGCAATATCGAAACGCGACCCCTACGTTGTTAAGCTACTGCATCCTTGCTTACTGACAGGCGTGTCGGGATGAGCCGACATGGGCGATATTATGTGTGGACGTGCAGCTATCTTCGTGGAAGAACGCGAGGAGTCGTCGCTCTTCCTGAACGGCAGTGCCAGGAGCGATTAGCATCGAGCGACGGTGCTCTCTGCTCTTAAAGGCCAACAATTATGCCGATAGTAATGGTCAGTTAAAGACAGACTTCGCCGAAGTATAAGAACTTACTAGGTGCCGCCCCCTAGGGGTGGGATAGACTGTTGGGTAACCGTAGATACACCTCTCTTGCCAGCGCATTCTGTCATTGGCAAAAGCGTAGGCGTATAAAATCAACTAATGCTAGAAAGAGAAATGTAATACGTCTCTTCACAGCCCTTGTTGAACAGCACTAGGTATGTTCACCACTGTTCAAAAAGCTAAGAGAGAAACACTGTTCCAGTCAGGCGCTCGGTATTTCCAGAGTATTCTTTAGCGCGGCGTAGTTTGGGGTTTAACGTCCTTAGGCGATACTTACCCTATCAGGGACGCAGTAGTGAGTCCCTATCCCGAGCGCCAAATGTTGTTCGGCGAAATAGATAGGACAAACATTTCCAGGTCGTGCAAACTCACGTTATCTACTCTTGATAGCAAGCTGGATGAGCGTTGTTTTGT
>JARKHS020009390.1:0-93979 GCA_030143305.2 Amblyomma americanum
TGAACCCCCGAGGAACCTGACGGATCGGTCGCTTTTGCCGGCAATCAACCTCTATCGGCCCAGTACCCGTTATTATCGGGCTAATTACGGGCGTACTTTGGTGAGTGTGTAGTTGATTAATACCTGATGTACCTAAACCACATTGCATCTAACGCTCTACACTGCAATTTCTCAGTTTCGCGTGTTTTCCCTTGCTTGTGTTGGGGGTGGGGGTATTAGAATCAAGAAAAAGAAAAAATGAAGAAAAAATAAAAATTCAGCGCCTAAGGCAACTACGGAAGCAAAACAATCAGGCAGTGAAAAAACTGAGGAGGATCGAAACAAATGAAAGAAGCCAGCAGTCATCGAAAATATGGTGCCGTCTTTTCACCTTTCTGCTTTAGGGGCTATTTATGTTGCCCGTTACCTAACCTTGAGTGTTCACCACACCCACCTCCGTCCATAGTAGCGGACGTAGTACGTCCTGTACTGGAGAGAGTTTCACGTGAAACGTGATAGACCGGTCCAGGTGGGTGCTTTACTAGAACCCTCTTATGCTCTCTGTGGCATCGACTCTTCATAGAACGGTGAAGGTGGAAGCTCTGCTATAACCCTCTTATGTTCCTATGGCATCGAGACTAAAAACCGAGGCCCTCTTTAAGCTATTGAGCAGCGAGGAAACAGGCTGCCGGAAAGGTAGGAATTGGTGTGTGGTAAAAATCATAGGTACATCATGTAGCGCTGGGCGCTAAAGCAATTTTGTTTAGCGGGACATACAGAATTCAAAGGCTGGGAATCAAAACATACAGCTGCTTCATCAGTATCGCCACCAGCACTCCTGTTCCGGTTTCGTTTCCGCAACCTGCCTTATTTACTATTCGATGAGTTTATCTGGAACAGTGTTCTGAAGAAAAAGCGATACGCTATTTGAAAAGAACGTTTGGCTTGGTTACTCATCTTTCCTCCAGTGGGTCGAAGCAACAACATAAAAAGAGGGAGAAACATTGCACGGATACACCCGTGGCGTGGCGCTATACCTCAGCAGTTACGCATGACGTCAGTGTCGGCCTCCAGGTTGGCGTCGGGATATTGCTACACCCTGGCCAAGCATCACATTTAAAATAGGTTGCTGCTGCCAGGTGCGCTCCTGAAATCAAATAACGCAGACCGGCTATTGCTCGTTTCGTGGGAAGCGCCATCTGTGGTAATCTTGCCCAAGAGGGCCAAGGAGCGAGTGAAGTGTTGCGCGGAAGGGAGAATATCGTACAAATACCAATATCGTAGTCATGCCGCGCTCACATTAAAGACAAGTCATATTTTTACAACTGAAAAATAGAGAAAGAATAATGAAGAAAAAAATCACTTTTCTAGGACCTCCGCTTCCATTGGGGGCGATGAACTGACAGGAGGTGTACCGCAGGCTGCCTCACGCCTATTTTTTCCCAGCGCACTGGCAGCCATCGAACCAATAACGGCTAGCTTCAGAACATCATTCCTTGTTTATATAGCGATACACAAACACTAACCTTGCAAGTCCTCGCGTAAACCTCGTTGCGTGCCAGACAACATCGTCTTCCCTTACAAAAAATTCTTCAAACAGTATATAGACTGTCCCCAGACTTCTGCCTATTAAGTATATAGACTCTCTATAGACAAACCCTAGAGAAGAGTCTGCAGGCAATACAAATGCTGTATATAGACAGTCTATAGGCAATCTATACATTTATGTCCATACACATTTAGTACACCTTTGTGTATTGTCAGTCTATTATAGACTAAAAATGGGCAAAAAATATCTATATGAAGGCAAGAGTCTAGAAGAAGTCTATAAACTGTCTGTAGAACATTTTTATGAGGGCTATACCATAGGCCGCGCCTTTTAAAGGCCTGCGGCCGAAATGTGTGAACGTGCTGCATATTATTCGGTAGCATATCTTCGTAATTATCTTTCTTTTTCTATCAATCAACTTGTCTATCTGTGTAAATCTCACCGTTACCGTTACGTTCCGTGACACCATTCGGTACTTCAGGCTGACGCCGCGGAGGAAAGCCTTTCCCTGCTCAGCTTGGGCGTGGCGGCCGAAATCGTCATTCTACTGACTTTTGGTGCCACATCAGAGCGCATGTTGTACCCGGACAATCTCAACGACAATCTGGGTCGCTACGCCATCTACCAACCGGCCGTGTTCCCTCAAGATGTGTCGATGGATCCGGTATGATGAGTAGGCAAAGAATGAAAGCTTGCATTGTTCATATAACCGGCAACACTACAGCTGGTCATTTTTAGGCCCACTCTTATATTTTTTATTACCCACAGAGCCAACATGCTCTTACGCACAAGGCAAATGAGTCTGAACGATAAAGACCAGAAGTGGGCAGGAAACATTGCAGTATCATACCTCCAACGCAGCCACTTTGATGCGAAATAAATATGGAAGCGATAGATTTTCTTCGTAACTGCACAGCTGAACTCAGTAGGTCCACCGCTGCGATGATTTTCCACTTCAGAATAAAATAGGGCAATTGTAGGAGTTTGCCTGTACACAGCATACTAACCAGTCGTCTCCGTCGAGTAACTAGCAGAAGAGGAAGTCACAGGGAGAGAGAAAGGCCTGATAACCATTTTATTCTAGACACACAACTTAACAGCACCTTCCCGAGAGTAGTGAAGAGGGTAAAACCTGGAAGACAATGAGGATCAGGACAGTTGTATAAGGTCTAGGACGGGGGTTCAGGTTCATATTACCAGACCACACCGGATACTGTCTACGGTGTCGAAACACAGTGCATGCCTACAACTGACAGACGATGCGGCGGAGGAAGGGGTCAAGTTTTATCAGATCGGCTTCAGGGGTATTCAGATGGCTTCACAGAGAAAGTGCAACAGTACATTCAGCTTCATAGAGGGAAACAGTTATTGCCATTGCCACTGCAACTTCCAGGAAGTTTGTCTGGACGTGGAACGCCAGCGGCGTCTAGCTCCCCAACCGATTCCAGCACTAACTCAAGCGCTATTTGTGTTTCTTCCAAAGAGCGCGGACCCAGATGCCGCTATATCCCTACCTTCTTTGCCCGATATGGGAGCTACAGTTACTAACGAGGCATAACCTGCATTTTTATTGCTGAAACCATACGCATAGAATCGCTACCGCGACAATGACGCCCGACACATAAATCGAACACGACATTAGTATTAGTATATAGTGGATTATAAATAATAATAAAAAAGGACAAGATTTTTGCTAGCCTCAGCATCTGCCATCCAAACTGAAGCACCTGAGCTGGAGCAACGGAAATAAAGGATAGCAGGCAGAATGGAGAAATGAAATGAAAGAGCTGAGGGGAGAGGATAGGGGAGAGGTAATATACACAAACTATTTACACAACACGATATGGCGGATTCGGTAACGCAGGTTAATTGGCCCTATAGGCACGCCTTGTTGAGTAGCTGGGCTGTACGCTGTCGAGCTCCTTTGTGACAGAGAAATAGCGGAGCCAATTAGCTAGGTTAACTAAACCAGTTATATTATCCGCCATTTCATGAGCATGAAGGAAAAGAGGCTGCATTAAATACACTGACAAAGCTCTCGGGCCTCTATTACAGGGAAAGCTATTGAGCCTGTGGGGTTTGATTTGGGGAGATAAGTACGTTCTCCCAACTCAATCGCGGTTGACACAGTCAAAAGCCGCCCGTACCCCACCCCGTGATCGCGTACGCTACCGAGCGCGCGCCAACCACGGCGGGCCTTGCTCTGAGGGAACAAAGGAACGACACATTGGCTGACACAAACAGGCAATTATTGCTACAGAAACAATAACGCCAGCTAGCAACAAGGTACGCTAATGAATCAAGGTCGTCCGACTCACCAGCCAGGTTCCGAGCGAATGTTCGCCCGCACTAGGGCAAGGGATATACTCCGAACGCCGGACGGGACGAGTACGGGAGCCTGCCTCCCCGCCGTGCCGCTTCCTCGCCCCGCCGGGGAACAGCGGAGCCGCGAGCGACACGTCCGCTCGCGCCGACGATCCCAGCCGAAGCGCATCTCCCGCGCGCGGGCTTCAGCAGTCTCCCGCGCAGCGACGCTGGCGCCCTCTCTTGCCAGTTAATGTAACTGACAAGAGAATGCGTTCATCCTCGGGGTGAGACTGCTGCTGCACGGTGCCTCGCGGGAAAGCAAACACAGGGGGCTGCAGGGCAGGTCCCCACAAGCCAGAACCTTGCTCACAGATTTACGCTACAAAATATGCTCGGCAGAAGTTGTTACAGCATAGGCAACAATCACGTGATATACTGTAGCCCAGGGAAAAGTCAGAACTTATATGCATGAGGAAAACTGAGTGTACAGCCACTTAAAGTCCACGTTTTCTTCGATATAACTTTCCCATATTGTGCTCAATTTGTTACACAAGAAGACGTCACAGTATCTCAGATGGGTGGATTAAACAGCAGCCTGCTGGTTTTATCGCGCATGGTTTCCTTCCGCGCTCTCTTTCATGCATGAACGATACCGGTCGTTAAAAATAGCGTTTAAAAAATAATCGACCTGCTTAGTGTTAAAAATTGTATTGTAAAATGTATTCAAGACTTGTGAGGGTAGCTCTTGTACATTTATTGTGACTACCAGCTTTAGAGCCCGGGTAGAATTCTGTTTGAGGACAGGTTTTAATGAATCTTAAGTAATGTTCATGGGCGCCTTCATTTTCATGTAAAAATTTTCACTGAACCTTATCCCACCCCACTTAACGCTTTAAATATGGACATCAGAAATGGCTATGTCAACTTTCTACGCATAGCTTCTGATCAGAGCAAATGTTTTTATTTTATATTTTTAACGCTTCCGTTCTGTTTTTTCTCATTGTCCTTCAGACACGACGATACTTCATTGACCCGAGAACGGTACGTACCCACCAGGTGCACCGTGAAGTGTAAAGTTACAGTATTTGTTTCTGTTTTAATGCGAAAGAATTATATGGTTCATCGGCAACGCACCGCAGCGGTGGCCTAGTGGTTTGAGCACCCGACTCGCATGCGGAAGTAATAGGGTTCGATCCCCTGTGCTGCCGGGTTGTGTGAAATGCTTTGGAAATGGGTTTTTGGCCCCACCTTGGTGCAATGAAAACTGCCTTGTGCCATGACGCTCTTTGGCCATAGATCCCCTTGCGCCATAAAAATTCATCATCATCATCATCGGCAACAAAGCCCGGCGTCGTTGACCCCAAAAGAGATCACGAAAAATCCCAGATGACAGAAGACAAAGTGTACTTCAATAGTCTTTGCATCCTGGCCGTTCTGCGCTTTTGATAATCTCCATGTGGTACCCTCCTAGGGAGTAGAAATGCGGTCTTTTTATATATAAATATATATTAAATATATTGCTTTGTGATTTTCATTTCTGACACCTCCTTACATGATCCCAGTTTCCCCAATTCGGTTGCATCCTTCTCGTGGCGAAATGATCTTGGCGCCTCATGTCTCTTTGCGAGGCCTAGGACACCTTGAGGGCGAGGCCTAACCTTGTGCACTTTTTTCGAACTGTTGTGCTACATCTTCTGACGATAACAATGATGATTGTTGAGGTCATCTAAGTGAGTGAAAATTTTGCTCACGTTAGTGACGCCATGCAACTGCCCGATGAGTTTCGAAAACTTCACTTAGAGCTATTGGAAGCAGAAAAAGGTGCTGTGCCATCTCGTGCTAAGTTTATTTTGTGGACTACAGTCACTCGCCTAAATTTCTGTCATTTTTATTGGGCATTAAAACTCCCTCGGACGTCCAAGAAAGTTGGTTCCCTTTGGTATTAGCCTCTAGTGAAGGCTTAGACGGGATAACGCGTATTCGTTTTTATGACCTTTAACAATATTGGCATCTTTCAGAATGTTCATCGTGCAGGATATTAATGGCGAATTATTATATAATTCAAGAGGGCCCTATTTAAGTCTGCTGATTAGAAAAAAAAATTATTTTCATATGAACACATTCGAAGGTTACCGTATACGTTGACACTCACAAGTAGACATGACGCAAGGCATGTAAGGCGAGGCAAAAAGAGGTACCATAAGCAGCTTTGAGTAACTAACAGGAATTTCTCGTGGGCGATGTAAAATGGGATAGCATACCTATTTAAAGAGAGTGAAACAGCAATAATCTGACACAGAAAAAAATGAACTTAGCGCCGGTTTGGTCTAAAACCAGAACAAGGCGATCGTTGCTAACAGAAATGAATTGGCGTGACCACTGCCAGAAAAAATGTTCTCCCAAGAAAAAGAGTTGCTCCGACAAGAAACAGATCAGCTCCATTCGAAGGAGGCCAAGAATTGGCCACACAGCGTGGCGTCGAAAGCCACCAGCGACCGCGGCGCATAGACTGCGCCATAAACTAAAAAAGACCAGCAACTATTAACAGACGAGCAAAACGGCCGCGGTAGACAAAGCTTAATAATAATAATAATTGGATTTTAGGGAAAAGAAATGGCGCAGTATCTGTCTCGTATATCGTTGGGCACCTGAATCGCACCGTGAGAGAACGGATAAAGGAGGGAGTGAAAGAACAAAGAAAGAAAGAGGTGCCCGTAGTGGAGGGTTCCGGATTAATTTCGACTGGGGATCTTCAACGTGCGCTGACGTCGCACAGCACACGGGCACCTTAGCGTTTTGCCTCCATAAAAACGCAGCCGCCGCGGTCGGGTTCGAACCCGGGAACTCCGGATAAGTAGCCGAGCGCCCTAACTACTGAGCCACCGCGGCGGGTAACAGCAGACAAAGCTTGAAATACCGCTCCGCGGTGGCTCAGTGGTTAGAGCGCTCGGCTACTGATCCGGAGTACCCGAGATCGAACCCGACCGCGGCGGCCGCGTTTCGATGGAGGCGAAACGCTAAGGCGCCCGTGTGCAGTGTGATGCCTGTGCACGTTAAAGATCCCCGGGTGGTAGAAATTATTCCGGAGCCCTCCACTACGGCACCTCTTTCTTTCTTCTATCACTCCCTCTTTTTGTCCCTTCCATTACGGCGCGGTTCAGGCGCCAGCCGAGATGTGAGATAGGCACGCCTCCATTTCCTTTCCGCAAGAACCAATCCTTTGAAGAAAAAAAATGTGAAAATTGAAAAAAAAATTGAACATTGAAATTTCCTTACTCGCTGCGGTGGCACAGGGGTTAGGGCGCTCGGCTACTGATTCGGAGTACCCGGGTCCGAGCCCGAACGCAGCGACCGCGTTTCGATGGAGGCGAAACGCTAAGCCGCCCGTGTGCTGTGCGATTTCAGTGCACGGTGAAGACCGCAGGTGGTCGAAATTATTCCGAAGCCCTCCACTACTGCACCTCTTTATTCCTCTCTTCTTTCACTCCCTCCTTTATCCCTTACCTTACGGCGCGGTTCAGGTGTCTGCCGATATGCGAGACAGATACTGCACCATTTCCTTTCCCCAAAAACCGACTTTAATTTTTTCAAGTGAAATTTCCTTTCACATATTACTGCCTGAATTACATGAACTTGCATTTCTCCCTCAGGTGTGCAATGCCTCGGATCCCGAGTACCTCAGGAACATGCAGTACCAGGAGAACGCCGCCACGTGGGTCACCTACAACAAAGGCAGGCGCATTGAACGTTCGTACACCTTGGACACAGCTGAAACGTTTCGCTTCAAGGTATGTTCGCTGGGCACGTAACCCAGAAAATTTTCGTACACATACCATCACAGCCACATTATTCTTTAACTACGGCAAGTGGGGCTTCCTTAAGTAAACGGCGTATTCGTCCGTATCATAGTAGGTACACGGCAGCGCCTGAAGCGTTGCAAACATACAAGCATGCAGCAGATTCCTATACAAGTATGCTCTATAGTCGCAGGTGTGCTAAATATGTTTCTGAAAAAAACTTCTGTGGCTTCGGATTCGCCTATGTGTAGCAAAAGCGCTTTGCAGTTTTGAAGTGTGCCCAGCAATGCAGCAGGCTCGCTGGCATATATGTGGCATAATCTTCATTTAAATCACCGCATACTCATGTTGGGTAATTGAGCGCCACCTTACCCAGACGTGTGCCCATTACATCGTGTTCTATAGCTCCTATTGATCTGAACTACCCTAACTTCATCTACTTACTCGTCTGTCTTTTCATCCTCTATCCATTCTACTGTCCATCTAAGGATAGTGCGAAGGCAATTAAATACGGTGCTGTTCTAGCATACCCTGCAGCTTCAATATGACATCGCTGTGACATAAATTTCACGTTTCTGTATTCGTCAACAATGGTGCAATGATTTTTAGCCCTCCCTTACGCACTTTACCAGACGACAACTGAATTCTTTGGTTGCTGCGTGAATAGCGGACCACCGAGCTGTACATAACTTCCCCAAGAGTGCAGTGCGGTGTGGCGAGGTCCGTTCGAAAGCATCCACGCCATGCCGCGTTCATCAGCCTACCCGACAAATCACATCGGTAAACATAAAAAAAGAGCGTTACGGGTCCCTGCCCAACACGCACACTATCGGGGGTAGTGCGACCAGGGCGCCGGCCTTGGAGTACAAATTTAAGTTGGCCTCTCTGATTACAGTACCACGTTCTAATAAGAAGGAACGCGCTGTAGCGGAATACGGAGCTTTCATAAGTTGAAAGAGCAGTTCAAGAAATAAGATACTGGGTCGACATCACCAACTGGTATCTCAAGCAAACTATGGTGGCGTAGTTTCTTGGGCACGGATCTCTGCTTGCGTGCTACCCCGCTATTCACGCCCAAACGATTGTTACAGTATCCTCCTTGGCCTTCGCTTGGCGAGTTTATTTCTGCTATCAGGAAAAAATTCTTTTCCTCCAACTAGTTTTCCGATCAATAAATGCTCCTTTTGCTGCCGGAGATACCCGAAAAAAAGGCATGGAATTGATGTTTGCTTAAAACAACTATCGAATGAAGTGTTCTTAAGTTTTTTTTCGGCCCTCAGCGCCCCATTTTGGGTAGGCAATGACGCACTAAAAGTAATGTAGGACGGCATGGAGAACCAGCAGTGGCTGCAGATCCGCATAATTAGAAGAAAAAAAGCAATCAGTAGAATGCGAATAACCTGCAAAGAGCTTGTCGTGCTCAATACGAACAGTCACATGCCGATAACCTCACAATGAATAGTAGCTATACGTCCCCTGCTGGAAAAAGGCTTCTGCCATATTTTCCGTAATAACCCGATCCAGTGGTAGCTGAAGTACACTAATAGGAGAAATGCAACGCATTCCATCAATTCATCACTAATAACCTAGGGCCTACGAAGAGGCTACAAAAAACTCATTCTATCTCTTCATCGACTGCAGACGTAAATACGAACTGCATTACAGGAACAGGCAAGCGCATGCTAGTACGCCTGTATACGCCTGTATTGGCCGCACTTTTTAGCCGCTCAACTTTCCCACGCTGTCACTCGCTTCCTGCTGTCGACGCAGACAGACAAAATGGTCTTCCTAGCTACTTTCAAAGCTTCGACCTTTTTTTTTTTTAGCTGGGCAGCGCATTAGTCGCCCTTTGCCTGTTAGGTGCTTTATGGGTCGTGGTGTTCAGGCGCTTCTCTTTCTAGTACTGGACAATGCGCTCAGCGTCTTGCAATTCTCTTTAGCGGTTGACCTTCAAGACTGTGATAAAAAAATCACTGTTTAAACGCCAACCGGTTAGTTCTCTTTAGCAACCATCGCTCCTGGAACACCGATGTACACTTGCTCCGCATCCCGCCACCCTTCCCGTAACACAGCTTCCTAACTGCACCGGAACTTCCTCCTCGGAGTGAAGATCCTGTATGAATCCCTTAATGATGAGCGTTTTGCCCAGAGGAAGAATACTCCTTTTGTCGAAACGCTTGCTCAGCGAACTGAGGCTCGCTCCTCAACCATTGTTCACTTTGGTTTGTGCTGCAGAGAACCCCGCCCTCCTGCGCCCTTCATACTTTATATTCCCTTCTAGCCATGCTAGGTATTCTGCAGTCCTTCCAAATTAAGGTGTTCCGCCTGGTCTTGTGTTTCGTTTCAGATGTGCAACTTTTTCCTCAACTACACAAATGTGAAGGCGAAGTTAAACTTTGGCATGTCCGACCTCGACTACGACGCCCACGACGTCGACTGCAGAGCGTTCAAGCTGAAGGCCTTTGACCGCATGAGGATGTTTAGAGCAGTCAACGACTTCGTGTACAAGGAGTACTGGGATCCCAGCGACCTCTATTTCTGCCTGCGGGTGACACCGTAGAAGCACGCTTTTGTTCAGAGGATGGCGCACCGCGGGGACTTCAAGGCCAGGAGTCGAGCAATAAATTTTCTACGGAAATCAGTCAGGCCTATAGGATGCTATTCGCAGAATAGCATGTTCAGCATAATACGCGCGTGCGCTGCAGAAATGCCTCAACAAACGCAGCAAGTGTAAGTAACAAAGCCGACAATGAGCAGGTTAATCCACTAACTCACTCACTCTCGCTTGCTCACTCAGTTCAGAAGAGGGCATTCACATCTCGTCAACTCCACCGTCTAGGCCTGTTTCGGCCATACGAGGGAGAAGGTGCCGTGAAGTATGCAGCACTTGGACGGCGCGTATGTCGGGTTTTCAGTTCAGGCTCGGCAGATATTTTTTTGCCATCTAATAAATACCGAGTGTTTTTAGCGCTTAATATCTGTACACCATTTTTGCAGCAATACAGCTGTGTGAATGGGTCTCACCGACCTATGCGACTTAAGTGGCGCGAACGAAGTGTCCCTTACTTACCTAATTTTTGTGGTTATATCTACAGGGTAGAATACATTTTACTTTCTGGGGCAACTATGCAAATAATTTCCTGGAATTAGCGGTGTTGTTAGCATTAACTTATTTTTTGCAACCATAAAGTTACATGTTTTAACGAAGGGCAATTGGCAAAAGAAATGGCTTTCATTCCTGCGTGCACGGCCCTCCAGGGGCTCGTTAAACATCGCAGTCTCCTCTGCCAGCATCCAACTCTCGTTGACTTCTCTATAAATGATAAGTCTATTGGGAATACTTCACTGACTACGACTACTAATTTAATCGCTTGGTGAACGGACCACTTCCTCCCGCCCTCTTTTGGTTGAGAAAAGTTATAAGAACACGTCATAAACACGTGCCTTTTGGCACGCAGTCCGCTTACGGTGATAGCATACACTATCGTCGTATGCAGACTACGGGCCCTTTACCATGAGGCATTTGCCTCAAAGGCTTTTGACCCACGAGCCTTCACCCTGAAGGCATTATTTACCTTGAAGGCCTCCACCAAGGCCTTCATGACGTACTGCACGCAGTACGTACGTATGCCCGAAGTCGGAAAATTCGCCTAGTAGTGTCACCGCACTAAATGTATGACAAGAAAGACCGCATTAGTAATATTAGCAGTCGAAAATCCGTGGATGGGGCCCAGTGACAGCTTGTGAGGCCCCCAGTTATCGAATTCAGTCACAGTCAATCTTCTCATTTACGTTTTTAATAAACTCCTCATTCCTTTACATGCACGTTGGTTTCTTGAGGACGTGCTAATACAGGATTTTCTCGCCGCGCGTCGCACTGTCTTTGGAGCATTGCTGGGTTGCACCGCTCCTTCTAATGGAGATCAGGAGACCGTCGCCGTGACGTACACTATCCGGGTAACCGGCGGGGAGTTGATTAGGTTGCCTGCACCACAAACGAAATCGTTTTGCTGTGGTCAAACCTGCCTGAGGTGGTACAGCTCTTGCAAAAGTGGTCTATAGACGATCTATAGGCTTCTTACGGGCTCTATTGCCTTCCTATAGAAATTTATTTTTGTCTATTCATAGCATAGACTGTTTATAAACAAAATTCTACTAAAGGTGTACCACAATAAATCTATAGATTGTCTATAGACTCTCCATAGGATTTGTATTGTCTATAGACTGTTCTGTAGTGTTTATAGAAATCTATATACTTTATAGACAAAAGTCTATAGACTGTCTAAAATTTTTTTGTAAGAGAGACGCCTGTTGTATGTGTCCTGCGCTTGCATCGGGGGGCCACTTCTATCGTAAGTTCTGCGGTAGTTACGCAGAGTTCTCACGCCATAAGGAGCACACAGGCCGCAGCGCATCTGCTTGAATGACGACAAGATAGAGCTTATTTGCCGAGACAGGATTCTATGTAATGCATTTTAGGTTAACAGACATTTTCACTCATAACGGCTGAAAAGTTTTGCTATTAGAGTTTTGCTATTAGTATCTGGCCAGGTGGATACCTTGTTCAAGATTCTCTTTTATTACTATTTGCCTACCTTGTTTCATAAACGTATATGGCCTGTCCAGATTCTTATGAATTTTATAAACACCCATTAAGTCGTGTATATTTCGTTCTCTACACCTGGCTTTTGAGCTGAAGCTATATATTGCTGAACATTTACCCTGCCCGCAGTATTGTAGGGTCCAGTAAGGTCAAAGCGAAGGAATCTACTGCAAGTACACACGACATCTACGCGCCACGTCGTAGATTTATCACGATTATTTTCGTATTACGATTCCCGCCATCTCACCTATGTAGGTCAGAACAAGGGCGGTGACGATAAACGCCATGGCCAACAAGACACACAGCGCGCACAGGTAGCACGACTCTCGCCTAGCGCTGCCCTCCCTGCGATTAGAAACGGCGGTTTTGATACCAAACAACGGGGGGGGGGGGGTGCCAGCATTTCTGTGCGCTAAGAACAGCTGGCGACCGAAATCAAAGAAGTCATGTAATGTGTGTAAGCCGCTACGGCAGCTACAATTTTTCGGCATTCAACCAAAACACTATAGGCACCTAATTTTTATGTGCATGTTTTCTTCATTGTAATTATGCATAAGACATTTGCATGAATGGGTTATCGCTCGGTATTCACCTACGAGCGCTAAATAATTTATTGTACAATTTATTTCATGCCATTTGAGCTTCGGTTTCAACGTACGAAAGATGGCTGGGACGTCAAAGTTGCGCATAGATCACATGAGGTAGAGATGAAATTGTTACGTGGCGGCAAGCCGATGAATGAGATGAGATGACAGACGGTTACAGGATTATTTTAATGGCGGACGGCATGGCGCGAGGACTCGTACCCGCGCTACTGCACAATTCGTCGTCTTCTAGTCCGTCACAATATTCCTGCTTTTTCTTGACTAATGTGACCTATTCGGCACTTAATTTAATTTATTTCTTTGCTGACTTTGTCACAAAGCTGCCGAAACCAAAACAGCGAGAGAAAAATTCGAAAATAATATATTTAGCGGTCGTAGGCGAACCCCACATAGTCATCCATCTATAGTCACGTCTTACGCATCAGTTAAGAGAAGAAAACAAGATACGAAAATGAGTTACCTATACCCACTTCATAACTTGCTAGCTGCTGCTCAAAACATGAAGAGGTGAAGTCGCGACGTGTCTCTAATAAGCGCGCATTGTATGGGCAAATCCACATCTACACTTCAGGAATATTCGGCCATGAAATGTTCCCGGTCACTTATTCGACGGTTTATAGCGGGACCAAGACAACAACTGTGAAGAGACTCGCCTCTCAGCCGCGATCTGTGCCTCGACGATCCTGGCGAGGGCCGGTGCCGCGCTGGCCAGGTGGTGGATGTCCCCAGCTACTTGGGTTTGCACAGTCAGGAGGTCAGGCGGTGGGTAGTACTGTGGCACGGACATCGGCTGGCTCGCCATTGCAGATTGATCCTGAAGGAATTTAAGGTGGGCGCATTCCGCAATTCCAGATTCCAGAGTGACGTGTTTCAAGCTCCCCTCCTTATTTTCTGCATGGGTATGCGGTCATTGCAGAAATTATTGTCGCTAAATCTTGTCGCCTCAGACGTAGACGCACTAAGTCGTAATAAAAAAAATCATTTGTTCACCCTTTTCCTGATCATAAAGCAGACAGCTTTACAATAGGGCAAATTTTTGGCCTCAACATGTACATGCGCTGAACCCAAGGCATGCTATGCATCTTTGGTTAACATGTGATGAACATTATTTTTCCGAAATAGCACGCTCCCCAAATCGCTTTGCGTTGCAGGAACAAGGCGGTGTATGGCGAAGCGGTGTATGGCGAAGCACCGATTCGTAGTTTCGGCCACGCTGTTTCGCGTTTTTGTCTGAAGATGCGCGCAATACAAGACTTTAGAGATGAATGATTGAGCTGTTTATTTAGAAAGGGAGGCTCAAGGCCATTTGTTGGGGAATTGAATTTTAGAGATAAAATGTACGAAATTATCAGATAGCTTACCAATTTGTACATACACTTGTTAGGCTTAGCGAGCATGTGTCATTTGGTCGGCCGTGCAGACGTCACGTCCGATATGGCGGGAGGTTCAAACACCTTAATGGTTTCCATGATGTTGCTGTTGTTGTTTGTCTCACAAAATTGATGAAAACACCAAAAATGACATTCTTTAACACCTTATTGTTATTCAATGAATTCTTTTATTATTGCGGACGTAAATGAAGCCATACTTATGGTGGTGTGTTCACGCCGAGATGGCGGTGCATTGGAAAACAATCCAAAAAAAGGTCAAAAGCTTTTCTTGTCTGTCGCGCCTGTTTCGACCAATAGACGCGAATGTAGTACTGAAGAAAAGTAGCCAGATATATGAAAAAAGAAAATTTTAGAACTCTCCGTTTACCTTTCAGCATTTCTAATTTTGTACATAGCAGCCTTGCCGTGAATAAACCTAAGGCACCTACGCTTAGTGCTGCCGCCAGTGTAGTCGCTGCTGCCTACAAAAAACCCCGACTCTAAATGTCTCCGGTGCGCACGTCTACATCGCAAGGGTGCCCTTTTTCTTTGAGACTCCAAGCATTGGGCTTCATATCCAAAAGCCCTCTATTATCTATGTGGGTAATGTGCTCGTGCTCCCTTTAATATACACAATTTAACTACATGGTCTACGTAGACCACGCGATTACAGGTCTTAGGTTGAGTATTCTCATAAACTTCGGGTTGAGAGTGGGCTGTTTACCCCTTTCAACTCCGTTGCGTAGTTACTCGGGAGAGCCAGAAAAAAGTGCTTGCATTCAATTTTAATTATTTATCACATTTCTCCAGCCTACCTGATTGAAAGTGGCAAAGAGATTGAGTTCAGTTCGGGCAGTGGCATGAAGCGTGGACCAGACATCTTGCAACGCAGAGATAAAGCGATGCAAGCTAGCACTGCATGCTGGCAACCAGCACTGCGAGACTGAGGGAATAAAGAATGCACTGGTACCACCATCGATGAGATAATGACAGAGGCTGCCTATCGAGCGAAGCTTTGTGAAATCTCGCTTATTTATTATTATTTTTTGCAAGTAGCCCTTCTCCAAGCTAGCTTTTATGTTCCACACGTCTGCCGGAGTGTTGGACGACGACAGACTTTGCTCTCAAAGAGCACTGCACGTGACGGGTGTCTATTACAGGACATGTGCTATCGAATGCTGGTTAAATGGTTCTGGTCACGCCTGCTTACTGGCAACTTCAAACTTACGGTCCAACGTAACACCAATGCATGGGAAGGGCAGGAGTCACGCAGCCGATAATTTCCAACTCTTTGAGTTGGCTCTCTTGGGCAGCCTGTCCTTGCGGTGTGTTGCACCAGCTATCCGAAACTTCACTATCCGGCATTTCCTTCGCGAAGCTTTTAAATTGGAGGGAAACATCGCTTCCGGAATTGTGCGATGGACTCGTTAGTCGAGACGAGATGCTTGACCAAGTGGTACACGGGCGTCTAGAAGCAGAGAATTTAGTCTTACTGCCAAGCTTGTTGTGTCTGGAAAAAAAAAAGAAAGAATAGGAGCAAGCGATGGAATGCTCAGGACTAACGGATGTTTAGTAAGTTCTATATGTTATACTTTACTAAGAGCCTTAACTTCAAAAATTACGCTAATCGGAGTACAAGAGTTAAACACCTTTAGCATAACATGTACCGTGTTACCGTTAGCGTTACCCGAGTACCGGAAGCCCGCCCACCGACGATGCGCATGCTCAGTTCGCCTCGGAGGCGCCAGATGGCGCCACGCATCCAGCAGCTGCACGCACGCCTCCCGCACTGAGGCCAATCAGCGCGTGCTCAGTGGCGGTGGGCGGGATCCCGCCACTCCAGTAGCGCTAAAGGTAACATGGTACACGGTATGGTGAAGATGTCTATTACTTCTTTGTTGTTGCGTCAGCAGTGGCGAACGAAAGCGCTCAAAATCGGCGCTTACAAAGCTGCGATGTAGTAGCTACATATAAACAACAATCCAGTGAATTTATTTCGAAAAGAGGCTTGGACGCAGATAGAAATAAGCATGAGGTAAAGAAAGGACCGAACAAAAAAAGACCGCTTACTGAATCGTGAGGTGTCCGTGAGCTGGGACGCTGTAATAACAACCGCAAGTTTAACACAAGCGAAACTTGAGTTTTATTTAGGATGCAGTGATAATGTTATCAGTGACAAAAAGTGCTAACTAGTAGTGCGCTTTCACTTAGGCGCAAGTGCAGCTCTCTAGAGTGAAAATATTGAAAATTGGAAAATTGTAAGAAACTGTTGTATAAATAAAGAAGGTAATGATCCATTATTCTGATGTGTAGCAAAATCTTCCTTTTAAAGTGTTTTCTAGCGATCTCATCGAACAGTTAACACTCCCATAGAAAACCAATAGGGAATGCTTTTGACGACGGCAAAAACAATTGAATAGAAATCTTTCATTATATAAAAAATTGCGTGCATAAACTATTTGACCTTTGAAAAATGCTTTAGTCAAGAATTTTTGGGTATATATAGGAACGTAGGCTTTATGGTTTATGGGGGTTTAACGTTCCAAAGCGACTCAGGCTACGAGGGGAGCCGTAGTGAATTGGGCTCCAGAAATTTCGCCCACCTGGGGTTCTTTAACGTGCACTGACATCGCACAGTACGCGGGCCTCTAGAATTTCGCCTCCATCGAAATTCGACCGCCGCGGCCAGGATCGAACCCGCGTCTTTCGTGTCAACGGCCGAACGCCATAACCGCTGAGCCACCGCGGCAGCCAGGCACGTAGCCTTGTGTTCCCATGCTAATAGCGCATTTTCAAAGATTTCTATCGCATTTACGAAAATTTCTTTGTCACCGCAAGTTGTCCAAAGAAGGCATTTTTTTTTGTGGGGGGGGGGGGGGGGGTCGAAGAAAGGCTAGGGTAAATATTGAGACGGACTTTTCCCACAACACAACAGTTTCGACTTCATCGTTAAAAATTCCCGTGAGCAATAAAAATCAATGATTCTTACTGGATTGTGACATCGCTGCTGCAAGAACAAAATGCAGGAAAAGGAGATCTGAGGTAATGAAAGGTGCTGTAACCGTCTCATTGTGTAGCAACGATATGTAGAAAGTGAAAAGAGGGACGGAGTATTGTCACCAAACGTGTGAAAAAAAAAAAAAACTGCTGGTGTTACCAGCAACGATTAAACGGAGACACGAACTGCGAACAAAAAGTAGGACTTACTTAATCGGGACGTGTCCGTGAACTCCGACGCTGCAAAAGTAACAGCGAGATTAATGTGCGTGAAAAACGTGAACATATACATTCTCGCATATTTCACTCGTTATTTACCAAAGCAGCACAGTTGATTGGCCCAATATTAAGGCGTAAGCCTTTCTTGGCTCATGAGTGGCGTGGATGGAAGTTGACAGAAGTTTGTGGACGGAGGTTTGTGGACGGAAGTTGTCCACACGAACTGTCAATCATTATTTGAATGGTAAATAAAGCAAAAATGTAAAAGTTCATTAAGGAGCAGTTCTTCGGCGACATATATGTAATGAGGAAAAAACAGAAAGTAAGGAAAATAAAAACAAAAATAAAAAGAAATAAATATACCAAAATAACAACATAATAAACATATAACATAAAAACAGGGAAAATATAAAACTAACAAGCAGATAAAAATAAAAGCAGGAAAAATATAAAGATAACAGAAAATTTACCAATAAACAAAATGGAGCGAGCAACAGAAGACAGGAAAAAGCTTTCGCATTTGCGCTCATAAGCAGTCTCAAGTGCAATCCTGTAATTTTTTTGGAAGAGGTTGGTTTCACACTGGTCGTTTGTAGGACCAGCCTTTCCCATTACAGTTCCAATATTCAGCCGATTATCTGTGCTGCTTGGATACTACCGCGACGCGCTGATGCACTTCCGCCAGTTTCCTTTAACCGGCTTTAGGTGCGGCTCGGTCCTCGGCTTCTTCGTCGCCGCTATGTAATCAGATGGACTACAACCATTAGGTGCCACGGTGTTACTTGAGCAAAGGTTCCGTCTCGCAGTGAAATGCGCACCTCTTGTTCTTTTCCCTGTTCGTCATGCCGTATAATAGTCATGTCGACCACTTTAGGGTTTCTGTCACAGATATGGCAGCATTGTTTTGAACGGTATAATTCGCCCCCTTTATAGACTTCTATGGCAACATGCTTTGTGTCTTATTCGTATCGTTTGTCTCCCGGACACTACGGAAACTAAACAGTCATCCCCATTGTCATGCAACTTTAAGGCACTGTGGTCATGATGATGACGAATTTTTATGGCGCAAGGATGTCTATGGCCAGGCCAGGGGAAGGCTTGTACCGACTGTATAACAGGTGGGTACCTGGCGGCACTGCGGATTGAACTCCGCACCTCCTGCATGCAAGGCGGAGGCTCAAACACTCGGTCACCTCTGCGGCGTGGTGGGCTAACACTGTGGTAATTTTAGAACGTCACCTCAGTGGTGGCAACAAGTAAAGATAAATGTCTGAGCCTTCGGTCCCACATGCAGCAGTATAGTTTTGAAATAGCTCGCGGGGAAAATTCAGGCGCGTAGTCCAGTGGACTACGATATGGGGAACTCATGCACTCGCCCACGCATTGTAAAATTAAGGGTGTGTGTCGTCACGGCTATTTTAAGGCCGACCTCAAGGCGCAAAGTTTCACTGCGTGATTCTGGCGGCGCAAGCTACTACGCTTAAACCAATGTGTGCCGTGCGAGAGCGCGGTGACGTAAAAGGTGACCCCACAAGAGACACCATAGCAAACGAGGCGCGAATATCAAAGCTGTGAACTAATTTTTCCGGAGTGGCCCATACCAAATTTTTGGAAACGACCCGAACAAAATTTGGAGGCCGCCTTCCTGTCGGGCACATCCAATTATGTTACTATGGCAACGAGCGATGCACAAGCAAAGATTTTTGCTCTGCTCTGACAAACGTATGAGCGCTTTCTCATTAAAATCTTGCGCGGCACACAGCCGCGAATTCGTCGCACAGTTCACCATGCCAAGAAGCAGCGAATGCCGTCGGCGCCATCGAGCCAAGCTGGGCAAGTGCAGTGTGTAGACGTCGAACTGATATGGTCACTACTCGCAGTGACCGCAAAAGTTGCTACAGCCTACGACCGAATGGCAGACGAAATCGTGTAAAAAAACGTGCGGTGGGCAACAGCATCGCACCCTGCATGTTCGAGTAGCAGGCGGGCAAAGTACTGCCATACTTTGCCGCTACATGTCTTGGTTGATGTCACGGGAATTTGTTTATATATCCATCGCCAGCTTTTTCTTCACGTTAGTCTTGCAAGGCATCATTTCAAATGAGACATGCATCTGGAATGGTTCCCAATGTTGTTCATACTCCGGTGGCAGCAAACGTATTGCACCAAGGGCGAAACGCCTTCAAGAGACATGGCAGCGTAGATTGTTGGACCGTATTTACTCGTTTTCGAATCCCGTAAATATGTTTTTTTTTTTGGTAAGCACCGCATGTCATCAATGCTTCGCGTGCATAGTACTGTTTTTCTTCATCTCTCCTTGCTTCGGAACTGCTGGCGTACACTTCTCTCTGAGAATAACTGACACATATCGTAAGAAGGTGGGTCGTTCAAGGACGTAGTATCGAACACTAAAGTCTTGCTGATGGCACCAACTAGCCGCTCGAGTATGCCAGTGTGACGAAAGCAGCTGCATTTAGCAGCATGGGGTATTGAGCGTTCTCGCTGAGGTCACTTTGAGGAGGTGCTATGGATTGTTTTAGTTGTCGAAACAAGGTCGTTTTGCTAAAAGGCTATTCAAGCAGCGATGTAACTGCGGCATCATTGGCCCATTTTAACGCACCATGCAGGCCCGCTAATGACACCTTATCATATCACCCGATATGAAGCGGACAATTTTTGGCAGCATGTTCCAAGGGCAAGAAAAGATGACAAACCACCCACAGGCTACGCTGCAGCCTAAACGTGCCTCCTTCCCCTTATGAGCCCTTCGCTACATAATATCATCTCGGGACCAGTTTAAAATGAAATGACCCCCCCCCCCCTCTCCAGGCTCCTGTAAGGTGCTGTGAAACACAGTTCCAGCTGTTTCCTAGATCTAATCATGGTTCTGTATTGACATAAATCATGTTTAACTTCTGACATACGCATAAGGACGTGAACCTCCGTCACAAGAGACACAGTACAAGAAGTTCAAACATAGCGTTGTGTCCAACGTTATATCTCGAGGCTATGTCTGTTTCCCATGATTTCATGTTTTTCATTACGAGCATTCATTTCTCTAAGTGATCTTCTTTTTCCCCGAGAATAACCGAGTTCTGACACTGTTATTTCTCTCAAAACGCAGGTTCCTTACCCATGATGGCAAATCGATGGCTTCGTATCTTCTTCTTCTGTTCCACAGGTGTTGGGCCCGTTCAAGAAGGCCAGCCTGGGCGCTACCAACATCTCCCAGAAGAAGATTTTCGTTGAGAAGTCAACATCATATAAAACTCGAGGACTATTGCTACAAATAAAACATTATCATGGAAAGTTTGAGCAAAAAGGAAAGCACCAATAAAATGAGAAAGCAGCACATTTGAGCATAAATTTGTCTACGTAATCAACACAAGAAGAAAAATGCTGTTAGCTAACTGTATAAGGTAAAAAATATGTTTTACATTCATCATAACATCGAACCCGACCGCGGCGGCTGCGTTTTTATGGAGGAAAAACGCTAAGGCGCCCGTGTGCTGTGCGATGTCAGTGCACGTTAAAGATCCCCAGGTGGTCGAAAATATTCCGGAGCCCTCCACTACGGCACCTCCTTCTTCCTTTCTTCTTTCACTCCCTCCCTTATCCCTTCCCTTACTGCGCGGTTCAGGTGTCCAACGATACATGAGACAGATACTGCGCCATTTCCTTTCCCCAAAAACCAATTATTATTATTATTATTCATCATAAAGACTTTCGAACAGTACCCGTAATAATACGGCTCTTAATGAAAAAAACTGCAGCGCAGAATAAATTGACATTGCCGTGCTAACCAAAGAGGGGGTACGGAAAGTCTTACAGGTTGGAAAAGCTCGTATATTTCTCCATAATGCACCTGGTTATCTCAAGTGTAACAGAAACATCGGACAATTTCAACATAGTAGTAATGAACGATGAAGGCGGTATACCAATAACTCAAAGTTATAGAACGACTAGATTACAGCCCACTGATTACAAGGTATTTACAGCAGCAATTAGTAAAGCGACCAGAGTAACAATATACATTGGAAGCAAAACAAATAGCAGGTGTCTTCGCAAAAGACAATCAAACAACAAGACGGCAAAGCATTTGTTCAGGTTATACAGGAATGTTCCAGAAAATAGAGAATTCTTTCATATGCCTTCCACATGCCTCAAAAACAATTTCATCAAGTTCAAACATAATACGTCGTAGTGGTATCGCGTAATCAGGGTATAGGCAGCCTTCGTAAATATGGCGGTAAATATTTGGACGAGTAAATAACGACTATAGGTGCCACCAGAAATTAACGCGCACATAACTGAAAAAGGGGGTGATGTAGACATGCGCAATCTTAAGCCGCTGTTAAACCGCAATAAATTAAGTACCGAGACAGAAAGTGATCATCTTGAAGCAGCGCGAAACACAGGATAAGAGGAAGAAACATGAGACGACACGAGCGCTTTTCTAACAACTGAACTTTTATTTGACTTTTTTCCTGAAAGTGACTTTTTTTCTGACAGAACGGCCCTGCTATGCAACAGAGAATAAATTGCGGGGTATATGGTTAAAAACCTACAGGTCGATTCTGCAACAGCAGGCTACATTGATCTGACACTCTATTTATATTCTAATTTTCATACACATTCAGTCATCACTCCTATACACTATCCCATGACATCGTATCGTGCGACACATTTTGCTTCCACATTTTGCGTCCACTTTTTGCGGACACGTCAGCTCCCGACATAGCCTAATATTGCTTTCCCAATTGAAAATCATTCTCGAATAAGCGTCGGCAAAACCATCCACGACTCCAGCTGAAATGTAAAAAGCGCCCGTGTGCTGTGCGACGGCTCCAAGAGTGAAAAAATAAAGAGAAAATAGGTGCCGTAGTTAATTTCTTTAACGTGCAGTGACATCGCGCACAAATGGGCCCGTGTACTATGCGATGACATCTTAGTCGAAATCAAGAGGAAGAAATGGCCTAGGGCAGGGCATGTACTGGGAAGGAAAGACAACCGCTGGTCCTTGGCTGCCTGTTTCGCTGCCTGTTTAGCAACCAAACAATTGCCAAACTGCCTGTTCGGCATTGCTATGCACGAAATATTAAGCAAAAGCAGTTTTTTGCAGGTGGACACCACCACCCCGTGCCTGAATTGGCTGCCTGTTTGGCAACCAAACAATTGCCAAACTGCCTGTTCGGCATTGCTATGCACGAAATATTAAGCGAAGGCAGTTTTTTGCAGGTGGACACCACCAACCCGTGGCTAAAAGCGTGATTGAGGAATTCTTTGAAACTTTTTTATTATTAGCACGACAGGCCGCACTGGGAATGAACGCTAAAGTCTCTTTTAAGTTGTCGGATACACCAACATTCGCTACACGCAAACAAGACATTGCTGCACTAGACCGCTGCACCATACCACCGGTGCCAGAAGGTCATGTCAGAAAACACAGCCGGTATTGCCGGCTAGAATGCAGTTTCTGCCAATTTAATTGAACTAATTAAGTTCTCACTTAAGAGTGAATTTATTATCGCATTTTGTTCCTTAAAGCACGCATGCCCTTTAACTGAGAAAGTTCAGGTGGAGCATGGAAAGGAAGGTTACAAGCGAAACCTAGAGTAAACACTGAAGAAGCGAGAGTAGACCGCCTCAGGAGACGACGAAGGAAGGAGGAAAAAAAATGAATGTGATGCCAATCCACGCTGTAAAGGTGGTGACAGCGAAGCTTTAATACGACACCCAATTACACAATGCGATGTCACTTGAAAATTCACACACGTAGCTCTACAAACAGTGAAACCAGAGACAAGTGAAATGTACTTCAGCTGTATGACGTATGCCTGATATCAAAGGAGATATGATGTTAATAATAACAATAATAATAATTGGTTTTTGGGGAAAGGAAATGGCGCAGTATCTGTCTCATACCTCGTTGGACACCTGAACCGCGCCGTAAGGGAAGGGATAAAGGAGGGAGTGAAAGAAGAAAGGAAGAGGTGCCGTGGTGGAGGGCTCCGGAATAATTTCGACCACCTGGGGATCTTTAACGTGCATTGACATCGCACAGCACACGGGCACCTTAGCGTTTTGCGTACATACAAACGAAGCCGCCTTTATTATGGAGGCAAAACGCTAAGGCGCCCGTGTGCTGTGCGATAAACCAATTTTCATTTTCCTTGCCAAAGGAAATGGAACAGTGTCTCATATCGGCGGACACCTGTACCGCGCCGTAAGAGAAGAGATAAAGGAGGAAGTGAAAGAAGAAAGGAAGAAAGAGGTGCCAGAGTGGAGGACTCCGGAGTAATTTCGATGAACACGTGGGGATCATTAACGTGCACTGACATCGCACAGCACACGGGCGCCTATGCGTTTCGATGGAGGCGAAACGCATAGGCTCCCGTGTGCTGTGCGAAGTCAGTGCACGTTAAAGATCCCCACGTGGTGGTAGAAATTACTCCGGAGCTTTCTACTACGGCACTATTTTTGTAGCGAGAACTACACTAGGCTACAATTCGAGCATTTCGCGGTACACGGCAAAGGCCAGTTCTGCGCATGCGCCGTTAGCATGGCAACCGGAGGGGAGCAGGGTGCAGCGTGCGCTTCGCCGCAGCCGCGGCCTCGCGCCCGCTCCACCGTCGACGCCGAGCGTGACGTCATGCGGATGAGCAGTTCTGCGCATGCGCCGATACCATGGTTACCAGAGAGACCTCACAGGTGCGTCGCGCGCTTCGTCGCCGCCTCGCCGCATGCCGCTCTATCACCCGAACTGCGCGTCGCATGCGCAGCATTGCGCATAAACAGCAGAGATGTAATGGGCGGCTGTATGTCAACGTTTGACATGCATGCAGAAAAGGAGATTCCAGCCGCTGCTAAACGGCGGTATAGACAAGAGAAGATTAACTCTTCCGATTCTGAGGCTGTCGCCTGGCACTTCGCTACTCAACAAAGAGAGAATGAGCGTCAGAAGGCGAATAGAGAAGCAGAGACGCCCGAACAGAGAGGAACGCCTTGCCAGACGGAGATGCCAGACTGCCGAGCGCAATAGACGGCGCATAGCCGCCGAGATGAAGCCTATGGAAGGCGTTGATCAAAGGGAACCAACAGTAGAGGATGTGAAGGCCCCTCGTGTGACTGGTCGCACCATTCGAATTCCGAAAAACAAGCTCAGCCAGGGAAAGGTTTCTCTCGCTACGTATATCGTGGCATAGCCGAGCTAAGCCACTGGAAATTTTTCATCCTTTCTTCTTTCAGTTCCTCCTTTATCCCTTCTTTTTCGGCGCGGTTCAGGTGTCAGCCGATATGTGAGACAGATAGTGTGCCATTTCCTACCCCCCAAAACCAATTTGCCTTCCGGTGCGCGCCCGCCGCGGTGGCTCATTGGTTAGGGCGCTCGACTACTGATCCCGAGTTCCCGGGTTCGAACCCGACGGCGGCGGTTGCGTTTTTATGGAGGAAAAACGCTAAGGCGCCCGTGTCCTGTGCGATGTCAGTGCACGTTAAAGATCCCCAGGTGGTCGAAATTATTCCGGAGCCCTCCACTACGGCACTTATTCTTCCTTTCTTCTTTCACTCCCATGTTTATCCCTTCCCTTACGGCGCGGTTCAGGTGTCCAACGATATATGAGACAGACACTGCGCCATTTCCTTTCCCTCAAAACCAACTATTATTATTATTCCGGTGCGCGGTTCGGGTGTCCACCAAGATATGTTTCCTTTCCTTAAATTGTCAACGGGCAAGAGGTCGCGCCAAACGGACGATGGCGTTCTGTGGACCCCTTCGCAACGCTGCAACACGCTGTCGCGTCGTGCTGCTAAAGACGAAGCTAAGCTTCCTCCAATTTTCTAAATCTTTTTTTCACTTTTTATTATTGTTACGCAGTTATGCCGGCGTAGGTATCATACATTATGTGGTTTCCACTTCCCCCGAGGGCTTCGAATGACGTCAATCCCTTTCGAAGCACCTGCAAATCTAACGTTTACCGGAACGTGTCGGACGGTGTGCCGAGTGTTCACACGCGCCTTATCATCCATGATGTGGTTCTGAAGAGAAAATTTCCTGGGACGGTAGAGGTATACAGCTTCGTTGTAGAAGTAAGTGTTTAATGTTGAATAAAAAATAAATGTATGGGGATTAGCTCAGCTAATCAAGGATATACAAAGCGAAAGATGTCCGCGTTCACTGTGATCATTGGCGTTGGCGTTGACAATGTTCTAGACGGCGATGGCATTGAGCAAAGGAAGGGCGCATAACTGGCTCCCTGGATATGCGGACGCCTCATTCTGGCTTTGATACATCTGGCGGTGTTGAGAGAGAGAGCGAGAGATGTGGCTAGAATGCATTAGCGCTGACAGCGTTGTGGCTGACATGCGGCACTGCAGCAATAGCTAGGCCGCAGCGTTCATTTGGTGATCAATCTCTCACGATCAACCATTAACTCCATGTCACCTCCCAGGGTGGCAGGGAGGGCGAGCTGCCTATCCAGTGTGCGCAACGCAATCAAAGCAGGCTTTTGCAATTGGACACCAACGCCACGTACATGAAAGCGAGATTGAGGTCTCCACTTACCCACGGAGCCGGTTGTGCGCCTTTCCGTTCGTGAAAATGAACGGCCTTTGCAAAGTTGTCACCGCCAATGAAGGGGGTACCTGATACTTGATTTAATACCTGCTGCTGATCCTTGGACCCAAGATATTAAAAAAAATTTTGGAATATAGTGGAGTGCTAGACGCACTCTGGCACGGGTCGGCCTAGTATTGCACTGCCTCCGGGATCAGCCCGGGGCCTATGGGCCTGTTAGCGCGCGGCGCCTTTTCTATCTATATTTTTCTCCTATTTATCTTTTTCTCTTATCCTTTAATCCCCTCCGCGGTGGCTCAGTGGTTAGGGCGCTCGACTACTGATCCGGAGTTCCCGGGCTCGAACCCGACCGCGGCGGCTGCGTTTTTATGGAGGAAAAACGCTAAGGCGCACGTGTGCTGTGCGATGTCAGTGCACGTGAAAGATCCCCAGGTGGTCGAAATTATTCCGGAGCCCTCCACTACGGCACCCCTTCCTTCCTTTCTGCTTTCACTCCCTCGTTTATCCCTTCCCTTACGGCGCGGTTCAGGTGTCCAATGATATATGAGACAGATACTGCGCCATTTCCTTTCCCCTAAAATAATTATTATTATTATTATTATTATTATTATTATTATTATTATTATTATTATTATTATTATTATTATTATTATTATTATTATTATCCTTTAGGTCTCCTACTTTCAGCACGCGATAGCGAGCGTGGCTCGGCTTCAGCCAGTAGCCAGGCCCGTGCTCTTTCCTTTTCCTACTTCCTTTCAGCCACATCAGTCAGTCAAGGCCAATGAACTCTATAAACGCCGTCGGCTCACTCGTTTTGGGTTTGTTTTTGAGGAAAGAAACTGGCACAGTAACCGTCTCACACATCTCGGTGGACACCCGAACCGCGCCGTAAAGGAAGAGATAAAGGAGGGGGGAAAGAAGAAAGAGAAAACAAAATGGTGGTGGTGGTTGTGGTTTTTTATTAAAATAATAGTAAAAAGGAAGGAAAAGATTTTTGCTAGCCCCGGCATCTGCCATCGATATTGAAGCATCTGAGCTGGGGCAGCGGAAATAAAGGATAGCAGCCAGAATGGAGAAACGAAATGAAAGAGGTGATGTTTTGAGGAAAGGCGTGGCACTGCGCAGCGGCGGAACACCCGTGGCCTGGTGCTACTAGTGGCGCATGAGCAGTAGTGACTAGGGAGCGAGAGAGAAATATCCGCGGCGAGGCGCGCGTTGTGACGTCATGTGCCTCCTCGGAGCACTGCCACGGCGAAATCGCAAGTTCGCGGCCAGTAAAGCTTTCGCTGTAGAAACGCAATAAGGAAGGTAAAAGATTTTTGCTAACCCCGGCATCTGCCATCACTACGGCGGCGGCAGCTGAGCTGGGGGTGTGGAAATGAAGGGTAGCAGGGAGTTTGAAGTGAAATGATAGTGATGGGGGGACAACAAGAAATGATAGAGGGAGGGGTGATAAATACACTATTTACATATCAACACACTTGTACAAGTTGCGCGCGTGCAAAGTTAATAAAAGATAGGAAAAACACACGCGCACAACACTTTGCACACAACAGCTGGGGTGAAGCGCCCAGCTGTTAATCGTCCGAGGTGCTTCGCTGTAAAAATCTTTTTTTTTGTGCTGTTCAGTGTCAGTGCACGTTACAGGTACCCAGGTGGTCGAAATTATTCTCGAGCCTTGCACTTCGCCACCACTTTCTTCCTTTCTTCTTTCACTCCCTCCTTTCTTCCTTCCCTTACGGCGCGGTTCTGGTGTCCGTTGATATTTCAGACAGATACTGTGACATTTCCTTTCCCCAAAAAAATAATTTTCGAGCTTACATACGACCCGCCACGGTGGATCAGTGGTTAGGGCGCTCGACTACCGATCCGGAGTTCCCGGGTTCGAACCCGGCCGTGGCGGCTGCGTTTTTATGGAGGAAAAACGCTAAGGCGCCCGTGTGCTGTGCTATGTCAGTGCACGTTAAAGATAATAATAATATTAATAATTGGTGTTTCGGTGAACGGAAATGGCGCAGTATCTGTCTCATATATCGTTGGACACCTGAACCGCGCCGTAAGGGAAGGGATAAAGGGGATGAAAAGAAGTTAAAGATCCCCAGGTGGTCGAAATTATTGCGGAGGCCTCCACTACGGCACCTCCTTCCTTTCTTCTTTCACTCCCGCCTTATCCTTTCCCTTACGGCGCGGTTCAGGTGTCCAACGATATATGAGACAGATACTGCACCATTTCCTTTCCCAGAAACCAATTATTATTATTATTATTATTAGCTTATATACCGTTGAAAATTGTTTTTTCGGGGAAAGGAAATGACGCAGTATCTCTCTCACATATCGGCGGCCACCAGAAGCTCTCCCAAAAACCAATTTTCAAGCTTGTACACATTTCTTATTGTGAAAATAGTTTGCGTATATTACCTCTCCACTATCCTCTCTTCCTGTACCCTCACCTCTTTCATTTCATTTCTCCATTCTGCCTGCTATCCTTTATTTCCGCTGCCCCAGCTCAGGTGCTTCAGTATCGATCGCAGATGCCGGGGCTAGCAACAATCTTTCCTTCCTGTTTATTATCTTCTAATAAAAAACCGCTGACTACTACTTATATACCCCCAGGTGGTCAAAATTATTCCTGAGCCCTCCACTACGGCACCTCTTCCTTTCTTCTTTCACTCCCTCCTTTGTCCCTTCGCGGTTCAGGTCTCCAACGATATATGACAGATTCTGCGCCATTTCCTTTCCCCAATGACCAATTAATATTATTATTATATTATTATTATTATTATTATATTCCCACATTTATTTCCATATCATTTATTTGTACATAGTGTATATTACCCCTATCCTTTCTCACCATCTCTTTCCCCTGTCTTTGCCTCTCCCTGTCCTTTTTATTCCCGCTAGGCACAGTTCAGGTGCTTCATGTTTTGATGGCAGATGCCGCGGCTAGCAACATGTTTTCCTTCCATTGTTACTTTATTAATAAATATCCACTAGCTACAACAAGCATATACACGGCAGCATGAGTGACTGCAAATAAATGCCTACAGAAAGGCTAACGTAACCTCTAGCATTAACGTTGGGTATCAGTCTGCAACTGTGGAAAAATTGCGAGGAACGCTATTAAAGACTGTAATACACTGCATTTCCTGCAAGTGTTCGGCAGCTGCCTCTTCTCAGGGTTTGTCTTTACAGTTCAGGTGGGCCTTCTTTTAAGTCGCTTTGGAAACCGATCGTTCTCCAGCCATTTTTTAGGGTTCTTTGTGTACAATGTCACGCGACACACCGAAATCTTGCCTGTCATGCGGCCGTAAAAACAGCCCTCGTAAAAACAGACGCGGACCTCGCACGCGAAGCAGACACCGGCGAAACGAGAAGTGGTGGTGTGCTTCGATACAGCTTGTAACTGTATCGTAGATTGAAGCCCTAGGAGTGCCCATGCCAGCCGCCGCACGGAGACGGCAATGGTCCCTTCAAAGAAAGGCACAACCATTCACGGAGCGGCGGAGGAATGGGTGCATTGAGGCACCGTACTTGTCCGTATCTGTTCATGACCCCATAACCTATATGACACGTAAGTAGCGCATTTTTCAGAGCGGCTGGTCGCCAGCCCACATATATTTATAAGCGACCCGCCCAAGTCTTTTTTAAGCCGCTATTTTTTTTTAATTGGTTTTGGGGTAAAGGAAATGGCGCAGTATCTGTCTCATATATCGTCGGACACCTGAACCGCGCCGTAAGGGAAGGGATAAGGAAGGGAGTGAAAGAAGAAAGGAAGAAGGAGGTGCCGTAGTGGAGGGCTCCGGAATAATTTCGACCACCTGGGGATCTTTAACGTGCACTGACATCGCACAACACACGGTCGCCTTAGCGTTTTTACTCCATAAAAACGCAGCCGCCGCGGTCGGGTTCGAACCCGGGAACTACGTTGAAGTTTTCTGCTGAGCCGTGATATCAGACTGCCGCCGACGCCAACCTTGTTTGAGAAGATCCGCATTTCTTGTCTCGAAATGGTTTATTACTTTTCCATAGTACAAAAATGTTGCTGCTTGACGCAAAAGCAAAATAGAATGCCAAAAGCGCAGATTGAAGGCGTCAGAGTTTGTTATACTAGTGTGCATTGCGTGTACACTGATAGCTTTTGTTTGCAAATATAATGCACAAAGCATACAGCAGACAATAAACAAGTGCAGGGCACCACAAAGCAAAATGTTCAAAGCAAGAAGCAACAAAGTAATCCACAAGAATATATTGCAGTAACTTTACCACAAACGTGCGAAAATGGTTTACACATATGCATTGCTATCACTGAATACACAATGCGAAAAAATATAAAGTGGAGGGCGCCTCTTAGGAACGGTGGTACTACAAGAGGCAGTAAGAAAAAACTAAATACCCATGTAGGGTTAAAGTAGCCTAAGAAAGTAACAATGACTTAAACGTGTATTCAAATCTTGCACAGGGCGCAAAACTTTAAGTCGACCCATGACAGTGAGATATGTCAATTTTCTTTCAGCGCTTAAGTTCTTTAAATCCGTCAGTACACAACTCCCCCCCCCCCCCCCCGCCTTTGTTGAGCGAAATCGATAGCAAAACCAGGCATAAACATCACGGCTCACGTATTTACTGAGCACTTTCACACGTTTTCTTAAAGCTATTCGCTTTATATGCAGGATGAGCAAGTGTTACGGCTTAAGCCGCACCTGCCTCCCATCAGATCTTAATACAGTTCGAAAACCTTAATACAAAACGATACTGACTCCGTACTACAGCTTTTCGATAAGAACAAGCAATTACAGCAAAATATCGACGAATAAAACCGCAGCAAGGATTGAACGTCATAGATACTTGGCTGTTCATGCTGTAATTGGAACTTGTATACACCCAGGCTAGGTTTCTAAAGGGCAATACATTAGAAGATTCGTCTCCACATTTCTCTCTTCAGAGGCGCGAAGCAGAGGCGACGGTGCCAAAAGTACACGTGAGCAACAATGGCAAAATATGAACAGGGCGCTCTAAACAACTGACACATCGGAAAAAAGAATATCATCAAGATGACTTCTTCTGGCACCTCTGCACACAAGTGACTTCAGAGTAACGTTAATATCGTCCTGCACCGCGAGAAGTGGCCAATGAAAAATCTCTGCCTCTTCTAGCCTGACCCCGGGCACCAGCACTGCCTCCATTCAAGACGCCCGTTGCGCGTCGCAGTGGCCGAGCAGCGTTCCCGCTAGACGCCCCGTTAGTCAGGGGCAGTCTCGAGGTGTTTCCATAAGCGCTCTGGGCTTCGGCAAGACAACACAAGCAGCACTCTTGACGTGTCGTTAGGGCCTGGGCGTTCCCTGGAGTGAGCGTAGGCCACGCGATGTTGTACCGGGGTGTACGGTTACCCGTGTACCATTCCGCGCTGTGTGTCCAGGTGACGTAGTTGCTGAGTGCAGTGTTCATGGGCAGTGGGTAGGAATTCAGCTGCGCGAACTCAAGGGAGCAGACCGGTACCCACAGGACTTGGCACGGGGCCACGGACACCAACACGACATCCTCGGACGGAGCCAGCGACGACATGCCGGAAGCTGGGTTAGCCATGCCAGTCCCTTACGAAGCTCGTTCTACGAAACAGCGGCGCAAGTCTTCGCAGCAGGGTCACGTTCAGACAAACGCTGTCGTCAGAGCAGTACCAGACTGCAGTCTTAATCTGTTCACTTAGCCACCCAAAGACGCTGAAAGTCCTTAGTGGTGAAGACACTTTTATGATACGGAGCAGGAGCTGTCAGCCTCGCGCACCCAGTAACACTCAGGACGACGCCGCAAGTGCACACTGCGCCAAGTGAATCCGAGTCGGCGGTCGCCGGACGCGCTCGCAGCTATCGCCACGTGGGCGCGTGACGTATTCCTGGTGGGTTCCACGCAGCAGGCGGCAGCGTCTCTGTGGTACTCCGAGGCGTTTGAATCGGGTTACGCGAAAGAAACGTGCGTCCGGTAAGCGACGCTGCGCGTGTGGCTGGTCGGCAACAGACGCCGCCCCGGCGCCGACATGCCCAGACAGGAGCCTGGACGCCCGGATGTCTTCCCCTCACCTGCTATCCCCTTCCAAGGGACGGCGGTCGCTGGCGCGGTACGCCCACACGTCCACGGGCCTGAATCACGTTACGAGAGCGAACGCGGCGGCGTTGACGCGCGAGAGGAAAAGCGCGGTGCTCTTGATCACCATGGTGGATATTAGAGCCGTCAGTCGACGAGGACGTCCGGTGCTCGCGTACAGCGAGAGCTGGCATCCGTTCGCGAGCACTGAGACAATGGAGAGTAAGAAAGCATGAACGAAGCGGTCGCCGCGGTTGCGATTTGCATCAAGCATCTTAGGTAGCGGCCTACACAGCAACTGCAATTTCCGCATCGCGAGCATTAGATTGGTTACAATACCAGCAGGAACTTAGAACGTGACAGATATACTACAGCCAGAAACAATACTGCATGACTCGGGCAAAGTTGAGGTTGCTCTCTGTAGCGAAGTGTTTAGAAAAAAATTAATGTGGATTAGCACAGCTAATCCAGGATATACAAAGCGAAAGACGTCGGCGTTCACTGTGTTCATTGGCGTTGGCGTTGACAATGTTCTATAGACGGCGATGGCATTGAGCAAAGGAAGGGCGCATAACTGGCTCCCTGGATATGCGGACGCCTCATTCGGGCTTTGATACATGTGGCGGTGGTGAGAGACAGAGAGAAATGTGGCCAGAATGCATTAGCGCTGACAGCGTTGTGGCTGACATGCGGCACTGCAGCAATAGCTAGGCCGCAGCGTTCATTTGGTGATCAATCTCTCGCGATCAACCATTAACTCCATGTCACCTCCCAGGGTGGCAGGGAGGGCGCGCTGCCTATCCAGTGTGCGCAACGCAATCAAAGCAGGCTTTTGCAATTGGACACCAACGCCACGTACATGAAAGCGAGATTGAGGTCTCCACTGAACCACGGAGCCGGTTGTGCGCCTTACCTTTCGTGAAAATGAACGGCCTTTGCAAGGTTGTCAAGGCCAATGAACTCTATGAACGCCGTTGGCTCACTTGCTTCGTTTGGTTTTTGAGGAAAGTAAATGGCACAGTAACCGTCTCACATATCTCGGTGCGCAACCGAACCGCGCCCTAAAGGAAGGGATAAAGGAGGGAGGGAAAGAAGAAAGAGAAAACTGAAAATTGCAAGTTGGATTTTGAGGAAAGGCGCGGCGCTGCGCAGCGGCGGAACACCTGTGGCTCGGTGCTGCTGGTGGCGCATGCGCAGTAGTGACTAGGGAGCGAGAGAGAGAGAGAGAAATATCAGCGACGGTGCACGCGTTGTGACGTCTTGTGCCTCCTCGGAGCACCGCCACGGCGAAATCACATGTTGGCGGCCAGTAAAGCTTCCGCTTAAAAAATTGGACTGTAGATTAGCTCAGCTAATCCAGGATATAAAAAGCGAAAGCTGTCGGCGTTCATTGTGTTCAATGGCGTCAGCGCAGTGTCTGAGAAAGGGCGCTGCATCGCTCGGTGATAAAGATTTCTCTCTCTCTGCCTCTGCTTCAATCAACGTAGCCTCTAAGCGCGGTGTCCTTGGCAAACCGCGAATTCAGACCTCATATTTGCCGTGTGGCGGAGCGTGACCTGCAAGGCCAGAAGGACAGATCAAGACCACCAACGCACCCCTGAAGCCAAGCGCTGACATCTTTCTGGGGCTAGGCCACGTGACACAATCGCTTTGTGGCGATGCACCCATCGTACGCAATATTGCCACGGAAGATGGTTTTAGAATATAGTATAAACAATATATCTACTCTTGAGCGACTTAAACTAGCAGTCAGTAACTTTCAACCCGCCAGAGGCAGCAGCAAACATGGTATTCGTACAGTCCCCGGAAGCAGTGAGTCTAGGTTGATTGATTTAGTGATTGATTGATTGATTGATTGATTGATTGATTGGGTTTAACGTCCCAAAGCGACTCAGTCTATGAGAGCAGCCGTAGTGAAGGGCTCCGAAAGTGTCGACCACCTGGGGTTCTTTAACGTGCACTTACATCGCACTGTACCCGGGCCTCTAGAATTTCGCCTCCATCGAAATTCGACACACAGCGGCCGGGATCAAGCCCGCGTCTTTCGGGTCAGCAGCCGAGCACCATAACCACTGAGCCACTGCGGCGGCTACAATGAGTCTAGGTACCCGCAGGATTTTTTTTTGCGCATTTAGATTGGCGAGATGGTTCTCTGGCATCATCTCTGGAGTAGTTCCTCCATCGTAAAATATTTTATTGGGTCTAGCTATTCGCAGAAATAATTTACGGCTAAAGAACTACTCCAAAGATGGTGCCAGAAACTATCTCGCCAATCTAAATGCGCAAAGAGGTCTGGTACACACCTGTTATAAGCTATTTTTAAAAATGCTGCCATCATTATTGTAGGCACGCTCACTGTTCAAATATATTGATCTGCTAGAATAAACGAATATTTTGCCGCAATATTTTATTGCTTTTAAAACAGGGTCAATCCCTAGCACAAATGAAATGACGAAGTGTCTTAAGGCGAAAACAATCGACAGAGAATATGCTCTTATTCTTCAAAAAAAAAGAAAATATTCCTTTTTCGAACGACGAACTGTTTCGCAAACAATCTTGATCCTTTTTCCGGTGTTTCCCTTCATGGCATGTTAATAAATCTGAAACGCAAAGAAAAAGCTTAAGTCAACTTTGCTCGCAAAATCAGAGTATAATGAAAAATAAAATTTTTACCATTTTGTGACGCTGGCCTCGGTCTCCCGAAGCAAGGTTGTCTCAGAGAACGGGCTGCCGATTTCACCCGCATTCACCATTTTCAAGCGGGTGTGCTTACCTTTCACACTGCTATTCAAATAATTGGAAAGAAACTCTCCGAACCAGGATTGGATATATGCCGCAGCGACTAATTCTCGGCCCCACTTACGAAAGGGCGGTACAATACCAGCAGCAAAAGTGGTAGCGCGAACTAAGCATACCCAAACGATGGACACAAAAATTCAAAGAACACCGAAGCGCCCTTTTTCACACGCATTTAGTTCATACAAGTTCGCATCCCAACCCAAAAGAGTGCGGTCTTAAAAATAATTCATCATTGCCGGTTGCTGTGCTCCAGGAGACAAAAGTGGAAACGTACTGAAACTTTATACATTAGCCGCTCGTATGGAATTATGTGAATATGGAGTCCACATAATTCCACACATAATTCCACATAATTTCTATACGATTTTCATACAGTATATACGACGTCATATGGAGTCCGTAAGTTTCCATACGTATTTCCATATAGCCCACACTGACTTCTCCATATGTTCCATACTGACTCCATTCAATTTCTTATTGAAACGTGTAGGATTAGGAAACTCGTCATATGGAAACTTTCAGTAGGAGAATGCTTGCAAACGACGGATATTCGGCTACATGTTTGCCACCCGACACGGCAGCTGCCACCGCACTAGTTTTCACCCCCTGAATAGAGAACAACACCAGTTCCGTACCCTTCTTCGTTCATACTGAACTTACATGTGGGCTTCTTTGTAGTAGTTGTGGCATCTTCAACTGAAATAATCGATGCATTAAGAGGTCACATATATATCTAATGAGTCGAAAATTTCCTGAAACTATTGCTTCTTGAAGCGTACGTATTTATACCACTAGTTTTAAAAATATTGCTTATTGAATTGCAAGGAAAATGTGCACGATATGTATTTTGCGATATAAAGATGAAAGGCGCATTTCCTTAGCCGACACGGCCAGTGCGTTCAATACATAGCCATGCTCTAAAGGATGACGGAGTGAGCAGTGACCAGCGACAGAGTGTTTGTGGTAGGCCAGCAGCCATTGGATCGTCTTATCACCATCTTTAACGATGTACCTTCCTTCGGCTGGCCGCCAAAAAACAGTACCTCTGTACTAAATATTGTTTTAACGTTCTCCGACTATATTGCAGCGTAGGTTCATATGACACTTTTTTTTTTCAACGTTAATGCTTCACACAAACTATTCAAACAGCAACTATGTGTTCTATGGCAACTCTTAAAACAGCTCCTTGAATTTATTCTCTACCGAATGATTTGTAATAGTTTATACAAGGTCACATAAGAAAAGATCGACAAACCCGGCATACTATTTCCGTGCGTCACGATCGAGCCTGTAGCCTGTCGTTTTGCAGTAAGACACGCCTTCATCGCCAAGAAATTAGAAAACAAAAAAATATTTGCTCCCGCCGATCGAATCAAGCTCGTGACCTTGATTGATGGCATCAAGCGCACTAAGGAATTCCTCATATCAGACTCGGAGTGGATACGGGTGAGGTTTATAGATGCGCAATCAAAAATATCGCGGGAGGGTTAGGAATGTGTAAGGCGAATCAAATCAAATAAAAACAAATTTATTTCAACATCACAACGTACACTGCAACGCTGCGGGTGCCGGCAAAAAGCCTTCTGGAGGCCTGACGAGACCTACACCCTACTAACAAACACTTGACAGAAACAGCAGTGATTATCACTATATTAGGAATGAACACAAAACAACAGAAAAATTCGGGAGAACACGAAGGAAAAAAATAACGAATGACGTGCAATCTGCTTTCACACTGAGGAGATACATTCCGAGTTAAGAGTGGTTGGCAAGCTGTATTTTAACGTTTGTCGCCCGTAATGTTTGAGCGTTGCCTGCGGTTGGACGAGAACAATGTTTTACAAGCATGCTTGTTCAGCCGGAGGTGAGTCCGCACATATTGAGGAGTGCAGTAGTATTCTGGAGTGATTTTTTATGAAGATTACTTACAGCAGTGATAGTAAGCCTGTACGTCTGTTTAGTCATGATAGTTAGCGTGCACTAACTGAAACTTAAACCCCCATGTGAGCCTGGTAACACGAACGACTTCTACCGGCTGCGGTAAAGAGGAGGCAGGAGGGTCGGTTTCTTGACAACACAAAGTGAACAAGGAAGGGGGTAGCCCCTACCTTGCTGTAAATGGCTAGGCAGCATTCTTTGAAGAAAAAAATCTTGAAGTATGCACAATGGGAAAATTGACAGCGGCTAACAAATCTAACAGTAATGCGTGGTATAGTGTTATGACGAAATTGGTGTGCTAGATCCAGCCCGCAATATTTGTTGTTTGAGACCCCATATTCATCAGCTGTCAAACATTTTATACAAGCGAACAGATTCAACCGCCTTTGTTGCTCCACCCTAGAGCAAACGCATTCTTTGTGAAGATCAGGTACTTACAGAACCGGTGTAGATATGCTGCAAATAAAGAAAAAGACAACGGAAGCACATAGTTACATAAGCATGGCTTCTATTCCATGGAAAGGCATATTCGGTTTATTATACTGGCGGGCGGAATTCTTTATTGCCTAGTTGGTGCATATTAAACTATAAGTAAGTTATTTCGAATAAAGGTGTACCTTACATAATATACGTCCAAGAAAAGAACGGGCAGGTGAGCCAGTTCCTTGATTATCGCAAGAATCATTGAAACAGTACTGGTTTTATGTATGAAATAAATAGAGAAACCAAAAATTCAACCTAACATTTTTCTTCACTGCTTTCTATCAGCCTACGATCTGGGTTTCTATTTTTATGCAAGCAGTAAAATGAAATTCTGTTCCGCACTCGCTGCTGGCACTTTTTCCTTTTTGTTGTTTTTGCTAGCAGTGATTGTACCATGCTTCTAGTGGGAAAACAAGAAATAATGGTTCTTCTGTGGTACAAGTATTAAGTGACTGATGTGTTATTAATTTCTGAAGTTATTTGCGATCAAGCGGTAATTACTGTCGTCTGCGGTTCGCTTTCGTCTGGGTTCTTTTGTGTCGGGTTTATATGGAATATCTGAGCATCTCACTTGACTGTTTTTCTCGGGTGAAGTGTCGACTCAAAGCTGTACTCTGTACAGATAAGTGTGTTAATTAAAGGCCACAAGGGAGCCCTTTGGTGTCATAACGCCCTGTTGACGCCTGACCGAAATAACTAACACTTTCAAATTAAGCGCATATGAGCTGCAGCATTACGCCTCTGGAATATATTATTTCGAAAATGCAGGGATTCCAACACCGAAATGCTGAACCCGGTGCTCAGCTCCTGTGCCACCTCTGCAACGCAGGTTCATTAACAGCGCCCCAGGGGTGATTCCAACCCGAATCTAAACTTTGATTGTAGAGCTTGGTCCATATTCTGACTTTTGTTCCTCGATGAGCACAAAAATGATCGCCTCCTGGCTCAAACATCGGAAGCGTGCTCTTGTGTCTAAGAGTAGCGATGAAAATTACAGCGACGACAAAGTCGCACCGTCTGTTTCCTTGAGATGGAAAGTCTAACTCTCGCAGCAGTGGCGTAAACCATCCCTTAAGAATAAACGAAATACGTATACTAAGAAACAAAATCGAATACGCTAATCACGTAATCACCATTTGTAATATATGCTGCTGGAAATAGGATTTCTTTCGTGACCAGAAAGAACCAGTTTTCTGCCCGCATTTTTGATCGCAGCTGCTGCGCATACTGCCGTAGCGATGCCCTACCGAAAAAGGAAACAAAAAGCATCGCAAGCTTATGCGACAATATTCACGGCAGGCCAAACGGCGCTTCGCGCGATAGCTTAGTTCCACAACCTCTACCACTGCTTGAGCTAATAGGTAAACGCTTCGAAAGGTCGGTCCCTCAAGGAATCAGTGCTTACTCCAAAACAGCCAACGATTTTTTTTTCTCTCTGACATTGCCAAAACAGTTCTTCGCAAATCGACCCTGCTGTCGCGGACTTTCCGGGCAAGCTTATATATAGTGAGTAGTGGAGAAATGTCGATTGTAAGTAAAACAAAACTATCAAAAGCGGAAGTGTCCAAAGAAACATAAGAAGGAAGGCCGCTGATGCATGAAAGGCGGAGGCCGAAACAAAAAGCTAATAAAGCGAAAACATGTATTAAAGACCGATTAATAGATTCAATATAAATGTCTGTTCCTGTCCGTTTAATTTTCGCAGCTTAATTTGTGCATACGTGCCCCTCTCCGCCCCGCAGTTGTCGGTTCCAAAATATGAAGGCTTTCCTGCACAAATCTTTCCCCATTCAGTCTCCAAGTTGACCATGGCTCTGCTAACTCCATTCTTTACTCCGTAGCAGACACTTTAGCGCCAGTCATGTTTTGCGCAAGAAAGAAATGTCGTTTTCGCATCTTCATGTGCGGGACGAGATGTTTCGTTCACTTACCGTCTTGGCTGACGAGCAAGACCAGTATGGCGAACAGCACCAGACTCAGGCCCAAGAGGAACACGCTCATGAGAGCCACCACCCACCTTTCACGAGCGGGGGCATTCTCCCTGCACGAGCAGCCAGACTGATAATTCCTTGCTTACGATCAAACGCAAACCACTTAAGTAGAGAAAGCTGGAATAGCAAATGAGGAGCAGAGTGAGACAGAAGCGCTCATATATTCTCCTACCTAGCGCTTCAAGACATTGTTTACAAACTCACACTTTAACAACTCACTGAGCATGCGGCGGGGATTAAATTACTTGTTGTGCAGCCACAGATATGTATACTGCACCTTCTTGAGAAGGATTTGAGCATAGAATTTTAATCAGTTACAACATCTAGTGCGCAGACAAGGGTACGGAGGTGAGGGGCTTGTATCGTATGAGTGTTGAATGGAATCTCATTCCACTCGCGGCAAGTGGTTGTTTCTTCTTAGGCTCTTTAATCAATTACCACGGAGGGAAAAATGATTACACTACTCTTTCTTTCCATTGATCAAAACCACAAAACATTCCCTTACGCGTTACTTAGTTTCGGTGACTGTTGACTTCCTTCAAGAACTAGTGCAGACATAGCTGCTATCTGAGCAGACACACGTAATCGTCACAAAGTTTGCTGCTTATTGTTTGATGTTGATGATTATGCCAAATTATTGTCGCATAGGCAACGAAGGCTGCGTATCATGACCGTTTAGAAGAATTTAACACCATTTTAATATGACGATAAACTCCGCGTTTCAAAAGAGATATTAGAAGCTAGAGATGGACTAACGGGCCACTAGGTTTGAGGCTATATTTAAGAACGGTGTGATACTTGCCCACTACATGGTTGATGTTGGCCACCGGAAGAGACCCCCCCACACACGCACATTGGCTGCTTCCTCACATTTGCAGTTGAATAACCAGATCGTAGTCGTCAGCAAGTGAGCAGCTTTCAGCTCCGTGCTTTCTAACAGGTCTAATTTTGGCATCAGGACTCGAAGATTACTGGCCAGAAATTTTCGCAGGAGTAAACGCAGATTAGTAGGCAGAAAACACGGCCAGGTGATCATTTCGCTGCGAAATTAGCGAATCCAAGGAAAGTAATGAAGCGCTGATACTTGCGTTGGAATCGGCACGTAAGTCGCAAGGCTAGAAAATAGAAGCGTGGTGTGTACATCATCAGGCTCCGTCGCGCATTCTTGACGTAACGCAACGTTCCAATAACCGGCACTCTACTACCCAGGCGGAAACAGTACTGGCCTGTATGGAAGCGTCACAAACAGTTAATTGTACGCTTAGGCAAATAATTTGCATACCATAACACCGTGTCCTGACAAAATGAATGGCCTGCACTTGCGATACTGTATGCGTGAACTTTTAAGCAGCGCAGCTACTTTGGCTTTGATACGTGACGGGCAAAGAAATGATTCAAAGAGCTGAACATTAAACACCTTCAAGGCTTCCACTTTTTCGTGATGACGCTCGCTCTTTCCTTTATCCATCGCTAACATACTTGGAGGAGAGAGTGTAGGTCTGTTGCAGGTGAGACGAAATGACATGCACAACGTAGTGAAGGTCACATAATTAATCAGGATAGACTACAGACCTTGTAGTCGGCAATTCACACATCATTGTACTTTTTTCTATTTTTAAGCCGAGAATCAGCTCGAAAACACGCTGTGCACTTTTGCCATTAGTTCTGGAAACTACTTAAGCTTGCACTTGATACCAATCATAGATTTCTTCGATCTTTGTCTGAAGTCTACTTGTCCTTGAAAAGCTAGCCTCAAGACGATATCAATACAGAAGTGAAAACCGAAGAGCTAGTTCAACTAATTCGCACTTCCCCTAACCACCCTAATCCTCGGTCATTTTTTATTCCCCGATTTTTAAAGCGATAGCCTTTAATGGCTCATACTCGCGGTGACCGTCCGTCCGTTACATTACCACCAAGGTCACGTGACCTAGGTCGCGGTGACCATCCATCTGTTACATCACCACCTCGGTCACATGGCGCCACGCTCGCGCCAGCTGCTCTTCTCCTCTGTCGTGGAATGAATTCAAGCGCTGCAAATTCAAATCAGTGCAATGAGTCGCAAACGGCTTTCGCCTTCCCGCAGTTAAGAGATATCTAGGTGCCTCAAACGAATTTTTTTCTTTTTCTGCTTTGGATCAGCCCGGGTTACCAAAAAAATCCTGCTCACCGTCTGCGCTCTGCTGGAGAGACGTCGCCTGGGCTATGCTGATCGACCGGCGACTCCGGCTCAGTCTTCTGTCCTGCCTTCTTCTGATCCATTTGTTTCTCCTTTTCCCGCTGTTTCTGCAACTTCATCTGCTGCCGCTCTGCTTCCTTCTTCCTCTGCGCAGCCTGAAGTGCCTGCAGGACCATCAGCGCAGCCGAGGCCGGCACGGTTGCCTGCAAAGCACCGTTCTCATGTAAACTGGGCCAGAGTAAGCACAGATTCTGTGACATTGAACGATATTGAAATTTTCGTCGCAATGTGGCAAGTTACTTTCCCGTTGTCCCATAGAAAATGAAGGGGAGAGGGGTCGAATTTTGAAGCAAAAAGCTTCACTACGCAAGGTAAAGCAGTCGTCGCGTAGGCCGGAGAATGACCTTGAACGACCTTCTGCCCAACCACGTTAGCTATGTATGGCCATACGTGGTACAGTTATGGTGTCGAACCCTTGACACCTGGCCTTGGCTCATGACTTTTAGTTGACCTCTGACCATTGACATTGGGTGACCTTTGGGTTGACCTTTGACCTTAAGAACATCCGATGGGGTGATGTCAAGTCACGTGATGACAACCGAAGCGGTGTCGTAAGACTATATGATACCGCGTCATAGACACGTGGTCGTGTGGGTACATACAGATCGGCTGTATATGGGATATAGAACAGGCTATACATATAGAACGGCAGGCACGCTTATTAAGCGTGCTTGCTTTTCGCTGAATTCCAGGGTTAGCCAAGTTAAGCCACTGGCAATTTTTTTTTGCTTTCTGAACTTCGCACGGAGTAAAATAAAGGCTAAATGGCAGGTTGCATTGTGTAGTTAGTGTTTGATAGCAAATAATTGCGACCAGTTAACCCAATCCTCACAGAATGAAAGTCATGTAGACACTTCAACGAAAAGTTTGTGTAGTCATTGACCTTATCTTTTAAAATAAATTTCGTGCCGCTATAGGGAGAGCAACGCTGCTGTGATGAAAGAACACTTAATTTTTCGCATCCTATTCCACACCAACTTCCTATTAGGACAAAATGCGTTGGTTGAATTATTCTTCGGATTTTTTTTCGCACTTTTTGAAGACAAGCAAACCATTTAAACAAGCACACTGACACTTTGAAATATGTTTTCGTGATTTAACAAAGCGGATGCTTGATTTTGGCATTGTGGTGGCCGCAGCTGCCAAAGGACAGGGTTAATTGGAGAGACATGTGAGAGGCCTTTGCCCTGCATTGGGGTAGTCAGGTTGATGATGATGTAGATGATGACCTTGGCTGCTAGTGCTCCATAAAGGCCATCGCAACGCAGCTCGTTCTGCTTTCTTTCTGGCCAATATCCTTGACCACTACTGGGCAAGTTGGTAACTGCACATCTTTGGTTACAGGCGCGAAAACAGACACAAGGCAGACAGACAGGGCGCTCCGTCCCGTCTTTTTGCCTTGTGTCGGTTTTCGCGCCTGTAACCAAAGATGCACTGATTCCCAGTTACGCAACCCTTGATGTGTGACATAACGGTTATTTAATGCGCTCTGTAAGAATGGTTGGTTCGACATACTCGAAAGCAGTGCTGGGCTACTATGCAGGATACCCCGAGTTCTGCGCCCGGCCGAGTGTTCCTGAAGTTTGACAAACGGCAGTCAGCGAACGAAGAAAGCAGACGATAAGTTGACGTGGTATAGGCAAGAATGTCAACACAAGCGCTGTATGCGCGTGCCGCGTCCACGTTTCAAACACACCACACTGCACAATGCGTGGGATACATTTCACAATTGCTTCACACTTCCAAACGGTCGTGCACACCAGGGATTCGTCGATGAGGTGATCGTTTGTTTTTAATGCCAAGCTGATGTAGATCTGCCCCACATACCGCTTTTGCTAAAGCGTTTCTGGTCTTCATGAGTCGCTGTCGAAGACCCGTTTTCCCAAGCCTTTCACTCGAAATAAGCCGGATGCCAGGCCACGAGAAAACTTGCACCGACTGAAAAAGCGGTGAGCACCAGCAGGCAATGGAAATCGAACTTTGGGCCTTCCGAATGCAAGGCGAAACCTGAAACCGCCGGGCCGCGGTCGGGATTTGGAAGTTACGAAACAAACGGCGGTTCTGAAATTTGAATAAGCTGAACAGATAGTAAGCCTTCAAAACATTTCCCAGGGCTCGCCTTACCTCGGCTCTCGGGCAGGGTAGAGCCTCCAGGGAGCGATTCCTCGACGGAGGCTGGCTGCCATGTTGGCCTTTCCGGCCTGTACCACCGCGAGGTGAGGTGGGTGACGTGGATCCCGCGGACGTAACGGTGCTCCTTAGCGGCGACAGAGTGCCGTCTTGCCCCTGCGGTGGCTGCGAAAAAGTATCCTTCAGTGACGACTTCCATCGTGGCCAGGAGATCAAATAATTCAGAAGTCAAGATTTGAGAGAGTGAAGGTCAAGAGTACTTGCTGGTGGACTAGTTAATTAATTCCAGGCAATGAACCGCATGTTCAGCGCGCAACGATGAAACAAAAGAACATAATGAGGAAATATGCAATACACAGCGAGCGCCACGATTTTTTGTCACATAAACGTACCCGATATATGGGAAATACGGCTTAAGATTATTTCCATGCACGGAATCGTTGGCCTTCAGCCTTGTTTGTTCGAAATCTGGCTCTTTTAAATGCTTTTGTGTCGCATCCTTTGTGTGTCCTTCACATCGTCTCACTAAGACTATTTTCGCCTCACGCTATAAGTGTGTAACTAGCCTTAAATGGGAGGAAGGCTACCGTGTAGGAAGAAGCGAAAAAAAAACGTTTTTCCATCACTACAAGCTGTCATAGCGCATTTCCAAGGCTGGCCAAGCAAGAACAAATGATAGGAGGAAAGCCCTGTTCTCTTGCCTACGTCTGGACAAGAGGACTAGTATTCCTTTAGAGAAGTTCTGAATACGTTGCTCAGTGAAGGAACATTTTCCTCTCGCTCATTGTTCGGGCCTGTGGTCTGAACTAACTCAATTTTCCAACTCTATGTCTCCTTACGCGGCCAAAGAGACGTCTTGTTGATAGACTTTGTAAATTAACTGCGCTCATTAACCACCAGTCTGTTTGAAAAAGCTGAAGCGTTAAGCTTTCTTAACCAACATTTACGTGAAGAATATTGTGCACTGAATTTCGCTGAATTAAAAACACGTGCCCGAAGTGGGGTGGAGGAGCTAGAGAGGTAGGTACAGCGGTGGCTTATTTGGAAATCAGTCATCTCTGGTAAGGTAGGAGGGGAGATGAGACTGTTAACGTTGTTCGCAGGAAGTGAGACCGAACGTAGATGACAAAAAAAGAATCAACAGTTTTGATCTAGCGCTAAGTTCACAATTTGAATTTGCGAACAGCTCTGCGCTACTTCCTATAATCTTGAAAGGTTCGATATGGGGGAGTAAGCCAGATTTCTCTATATGTGTGGAATTATTGTTTAGAGCTGGGATTTGGGTAATGGGGTGGGTAAGGAGGCTCTGAACGGTGGCCAGTCACAGAACATGTGGGAGTTCTCAGGATTGCCCTTTCGATATCTGTGGGAACCGTAGAGCGCTGCGCAGTTGCTTTGAACATTAATGGGACAAAGACCTCGAGATGACCGGTCGAGATCTGGTCATCGGCTCAACGAAAAGAAAGTGAAAGACAGATAAAAAGGACAACAAGAGAATCGGGCTGGCAGTGAAGTGACGGTGACGAGGCTTAGGGGACCAGCAGACGGTCCTCACAGTGTCCACAAGAGGATCTAGCTTTGTAAACAAGCCTCGAACTTACGCTGTGCAAAAATGCCTTCGTAAGCTGGATGGTTTCACATAAGGGCACGGGGTAAGACACTTAACCAGTCGCTGCTACTGCTTCTGCCCTTCCAAGTTTTAACGGGAAGTGAAGGGTATTGCAAGCAATGCGGAGAGGAACTCGCTACGAGTACCGATGTCAGCAGACTGGCCGCCTGTGATTATTTTAAATCTTCAAAGCATGGCCGTTCAAGATTTCAGGTTGTAAGATATTGTCACGTGGTGGTGACGGCAATCCGAAGAGAAGACCGACAGCGAAAATGGCGTCTAAACAAAACTCTATATTTGGGCTGAATTGCGCCCCCAATGGTCTGAATCAATCGGTGGCAGCGTAGCAACGAGCGTGCTGTCGTCGAACAGAATACCAGCCGCTGTCGGCCGTGCTCAATTTAAAGGTTATAGCGAACTTTCGAGATAAAGCGTGCAAAGTTGCTAGGACATTTCGTAACAATGTAGAATCAGCTCCGCCTATATGCGATCAATAAATCTAATCGCGTCTTGAATCGCAAACAAAGCGACAAAGTGGCGTGCTGGAAGCTTTGAGAATGAACCAACAAACACTGCAAACAATCGCGGCAGTATGCAAAAGCGAGAGCCGAACAGCTGTAATCACTGGTCAAAACATTTACACCACGTATTTCTTCAGTATTTCACTTAAAAATATGACGTCGCGGTCTCTTCTCTCAAGACATTCCACCCTGCCTCCACTTGCTACATTTATAATGGCCCATAGGCTGGTCGTAAAATAATCCGATCTCGTTATGCCAGTGCGAGAAGGAGAGAGACAAACGCAGAATGATCTACCTTCTCTCTGTAATTTACGAGTAGGTAAATAGAACAAATTCCTACCTGCGACATAGTAGCATTAATTCAGTGTCGCGCAGAGTGGGAACCCTTGGAATTCCGTGGGCAGCTTCGATCTTCAATTTCTTCTTCCTTAACGCCTTAGCGGAGAGCGCACCGAGAAACTGGCGTTCATCGACCTCGTCATCGATGAACGTGATCGGCCAGCTTGATCGAAATCGCTCCATTTGTGCAGCGGAATAGACGCAGGTACAAGCACAACTTGCGCTATTAGCAATCCTGCTCATGTACCTTATTGCGGCACACTGCGGTCAGAAATTATAGACTAGGCTCTTTAGACGTTTCGCTTCTGGAGATGACCGTGTTACAGAGTTGGGCTGGCCGCTAGACCTAGCCCCGACCAATGTTAGCGGACGGAGTCGCAGCAAAGAAGACGCTCTCAAGACCGGAAACATGGAGGAAGGAAAATTCGGTACAGGCTCTCGCTACCCGAGCTGCACGCCAGAAAGTGTGCCGGAAGTCACGCAGTTTCGCAGGGACTACTGGGAGTCTTTGGCCGACGACAAAGCCAGTAGTAACGTTGGGACAACGCTGGGAGCAGCGGCTTCGTCTGCTGCATTGCCTGCTGCGCATGCGCGAGCGCTCTGAGACGGCGACCAAGTAAGGGGGGGGGGGCGCAGGCGGGAGCCAGCTTGAACAAATGTAACGTAACCGTCTCTCCTCAGTTCTTTCCTTCCTCCATGACCGGAAACCAAAGACCTCATTTTTCAGTCAGCGTCCGTATTCATTATGCTGAGCACCGCCCTCTAAGGTAGAACACGAAGCAGAACACGTCGTTTTTAACTAGACCTTTTTAATCTTCTTGTAAATCGCAGTGTTCGACGTGCGCATCATTACTTTTCGCAGCGACTTACCTTATGCGAAGTGTGTCTTTCTTTTTCCGTCAGTTACAGTGTGTGCAGATGCGTCATGCGTTTCGAGACAGATTATGACATCGGTACTTTCGAACATTGCGGTTCCTAGTGCGAGACTCTGCTAAACTGGGTGCGAGTGGCCAGATGATGAGATAAATCCGTATGATGTAACTCTTTGAAACGGGCATGAATGAAATGGTAGACAACGAGTACGCAGATGTGCAGAGCCCATATTCCGGAAGTTCCCACTAAATGGCCATGTGCACCTTACTCAGCACTGATTTGTTAGAGATCCAGCTGTGGTTGCGACAGCTTACCTGTCCTTCCTGTCCTGTCATCTAGGCGGAAATTGCACTTGCTATTGTAGCAGCCAAAGTGAATATTGTAAAAGCGCCCGTCTTGTCCGCATATTTTCGTGCGTCCTCCACAATATTTCGCTTCCATTACTAAACATGTGTAACCTCTTGGTGCAAAGCTCTACCGTTCTGAATTTAACAACGTATTTCACTCAAAAACAGATAGAAAAGGATCACGCCGCAAGGTCACGTGACATAGGTGGCCCACCAGCCTATTAGGTTGCTCTCTGGGCGCCACCTGCAAGAGTCATACTCGTGATTTTTCGCTCACAAAGTCGACATTTCCGGCACTGGATGTCCTGTATAATGGGGCCTTTAACGCAATCGCGTAAAAAAATAAATCCATGGGAATATGTATGGCGTGTAGCATCTCTTACATAGAGTAGTGGTAATTCAGCGAGTCGAAATGTTCAATGCGTGGGGCGATAAGTGCGTAATTTTTGGAAGCCTTAGTTTGTTCCTGAATGGGCTGCATGCTACTTCGTGCATCTAAAACCGCACATGGTCGACGAAGTTACAGACGCGGGCCCGTAAATGTCCTTGCCGAGCCTCAGCAGGTTTCTAGAAAAAACCGGCCATTTTTTATTGTTAGTCGCCCCGATACTAATCAGATTTAGATTTCGATAAGAGTGCTTTCGCAATTGCCTGGCTGAATGGCATACTGAAAATCACCCGTATAGCTCTTTTGTATAGAGTGCGTATCATCGCAAGACTGTAGGACGTAATTTATCGACAGGCTGGAAAACAATAATGTAATTTGTCAGAAGTTCCTATGCTGCAGCGTCTGCTTCTAAGCCGTGTAATGGAGTATTTACGATTCGACCGAACCTCAAAATTTCTGTGACGTGGGTATGGTAATTATCATTCTAAAGCGTCTTAAAGGAGCTCTGGAGCTCCTTCCGAGGAGAGGACATCAACTTGATCAATCACTGCATTGTGTTGTCATGAACACCTGAGCCAAATAATACAGTTCTGCACGCAGCAGAGCGCCCTCAATCACGCGCGGAAGTTGGCGAGCCCTTCCCGGCAAATTTTTCATGTTCGCACCCTCCTTCGTCGTTCGCACCTGCGTATGCCAGTTCAGAGACGGCTATTGTTTAGATTCTTTCAGACGTCAGGCAGCTACCGTGGGCCGCGGAACTCCGGAGGGCCCAAAAGCTTGGCCTCCAGAGGAGGAGCGCTGACCTTCCAGCGTGCAAAAAGTGACGACAGAAGAGGAAAAGGCGCCAAAACGCTGAAATTCAAATTTTGACAACAGATAACGCAGCTTCTACAAAGCGTGTAAAAAAAAATTCTTGCTGGACAATATTCGTGAAGCGGGGTGCTTTAACATCTCAGGCGTATTGCGCAGCCCTCCAGCGACGCCTTTTCTTTTTTTTTTGTAGACAAAGTGTCCTGCAGCTGCTTGAGTAAAGTATACCGATCGAACTACAATCGTCAATGTCGTGTGACAGAAAACTACGGAACAAAGAAAGCACAATGGGACGGCTTTTACACTGGTCCAGGAACTTCATTACCACGTACAGGGTGAGTCAATCGTTTCCAGGCCACAGGATCAGCTTTTCAGCAGTATATGCTGGCACTTGAGACGTCTATGAAGCTACCAAACTCTCGAGGCGTGAGAATGATGCCTCTCCTAACTCCTACAGGTGATTCAAGGTTCTGGGGTGTTGTAAATGTCCCAGTACAATGATCGAAAACTAACCCTGTGGCCTGGGAACTTTTGACGGAGCGGGTACGTGATGTGCTGCACGTTAATGCACCTGCGTTAGCCCACACGTGTTGTTCGTAAAAACGAATTAGTGTACGCCGTAGATCGCCGCCTGCAAGCTGAATGGAAATTTGCTTTCTAGGCTTCTCATCTTCGGCGCTCCGTCCCGTCTTTGCGCCTTGTGTTGCGTCTTTTTTCGCGCCTCTAACCAAAGATGAACAGTTACAAACTTGCACAGCAAGACGTTCTTTTAAGCGATATTTCTAGGCTTATGGGGTTGAACGTCCCAAAACAACTCAGGCTACGAGGGACGCCGTAGTGGAGGGCTCCGGATAATTTCGACCACCTGGGTCTCTGTTTTTTCCTTTTGCACGCGTCAATACGGCGACGGAAGCGGGTATGTCTCATGTAATCTAGAATGTTGTTTTCATTCTTGCTGACAGCATTAGAACAGGTAATCGCGTGGGTTTCTGTGCTCAGTACGAGCATACGGGCGTTATTTTCTTATTCCACGCACATTTTCATTCAAAAGCCATGACAGATACGTGAATTACGTATGCAAGGTGCATTTTACGGAGAGGTGTACATTATGCTCATTATAGTGCACAGTTAAAAGACGACTAATTAGATATAACTGACTAATAATATTGACAACTGACTACAGTTGAACATCGTTATAACGAAGTCGAAGAGGCCGGGCGATTACTTCGTTATAGCCGTAGCTTGGTTATAGCCCGTGTTGGCCAAGCTTTCAAGGGGAATCGTCATTCCTTCGTTATGTCCATTATTTCGTTATAAACCGTGCCGTTATAACGAGCTTCGGCTGTAGTAATAAACGTAAAGTTCTCTGATGTGATTAAAATATTCACCTCTCTCACAAAAATCATATTACTAATTACATTAACGCGTCTCTATCATTCTTTCAATTACATTACTGCCAATTATTTCCGACCATTCCATCGTGGCGCCAGAAAGCGTGGACAACACCCTGTCTGGATACGGATCATTTTCTTACGAAAACAATCCTAACAAGTGGTGCGTGGTTGTGAAGCGACTCTGTAAAGACATCCGTGCTATAGATGCAATAAATATGGGATTAAATTGGTCGTTGTTTCCTCAAGCCAGACCAATATTGTCGGCTGTGAGGTCAGTTGGATATTCATATTAGTGTATGAGCGCACTAACTTCCGCACAAGACTGGTGAGCGTGAAAAAAAAAAGCAGAAAACTTACAATACTACTCGCGCAAAGTTGCAACTACTTTTTTGGAAGTTGCTAATTGGAGGTTCAAAGTCTCTACTTTGTAGTCGCTTGTCGTTTCTAGGGTCTTCCACACCGTCTAGTCTGGCCTCGGATTTAGCAGACTCATATGCTAATGACGTTGCACAACTTTTTTAACACAGCACGTATATCAAGGCACGTTTTCTTCGTATAATGCCATTGTGCTGTGGTTAGACACCAAAAAGTTGAACAGGGAGTTTCATTTGCGTCCAAGCAGTCTCGTCTCGCTGTGAATTCACTGAAACATCTCGCACCAAAATCAAAGCACCTCAATTACGTGTGCAACGAGTCAATCACGTTGTTCACTCTCCGCAATGTGTGGACCTTCTAAATGAAACTACGTCGCCTGAGTTACTTTTTTTTAATTATAAATGACTGCGTTGAACTATTACGGAATCAGTTTAAAGTAGGTGCCTCAAGAATGGGTGTTTAGTTCCCCGAAACATGTTCTTCACACGAACATCAGCTACTTCAACCCAATCCTCAACAACATTAAGAAGTAGTGTTCTAGAGATCAGAAATTACACTATATTATGACAAAATTACAGTATGAAAAAATAAGTAATCAAATGAACAGCAAATCTTCACAGTAAAATCTTTCACAAGAGTATTTGCAAGATTTAGCCCCGCAGAAAAATATGCTGGTACCGGAAAGAAACTCTCGCCACAATGCTCATGATAAGAACGTATGTACACTAAGAAGATTTGTGGAAGGGAACGCGGGAGCGCAAGAAAAACGGCCTCGAAACCAGTTGGCGCCGCTACTGCGCGATCGCTTTTCGAAACTTAACGAAGAAGGTTCTCCCGTCTTTCCCGCTGCCTCCGCCCTTGCCAGTGGCGGTCGCCACAAAGATGAAGTAAAGAGCTAAAAAGCGAGAACATTTATTACTAGCACAACGCGCTTCTTGGAATGCCTACCATGCAGTTATCACAGCTCGCTACTGACTGAATGAGCCGTGTATTTCAATACCGCGGAAGCGGCGCGAGTGCCAGCAGCTGGTCGAATCGCGATTCCCTGTGTGCTGTTGCTAAAAACTGCCCCTGCGTAGAGCCATAACCACTCTTTCTTCAGTGTGGAGAAAATATGAAACATCGGTGCAGTTTAAAGGAAACTAGTCTTTACCACTCAGGGGCGCGATGGTTTGACACCGCGCCATCGTCCGCTTGCTTCGTAACGTAAACAAAGCCCCCGCCAAAGAAGGGCACTGGCGCATCGTTTCACCGCTGCACCACTGGGCCAGGAGTGGTAAAAAGGCTCCCATGGATCTGTTTATGTACTCAATGACCAATTCCACATATACTGATTATCGCTCTCCGAAAAACTGCCATCCAGGAACTGTGGATCTGAACACCGGAACAGAAGTTAAAACAGAACTGCACCTAATTCGCGCTGGCATCGAGTGAGCGCAAGTCACGACAAAGTTCGTCCTCCCTGTCACGCGGGCTCTGATAAGGCTTCATCACCTCCTATAGTGCGGCGCCCGGCTTCTGTACAACGAAATAACGGAGACAGAGTACCTCGAAGCGTCGTGGTCGCCAATCAGAACAGGGGGTGTGAATCAAATTGGCCAGTTGAAACGCGTTTTCCGCTTGATGCACCAAGAAAGTTTTTTCTTTATTGCTGACTGGACTACGCTTTTATCTGTGTTACACGGCGAAAACATCGTGCAGACGAGTTCACAACTCAAGATAAAAGCAAGTTAGTATTTCTTCAGTGTCGAGAAAATATCAAACATCCGTGCAGTTAAAAACAAACCGGTCTTTGCCGCACAGGAGCTTAATGAATTGACGCTGTGTCATCGTCCGCTTGCTTCGCAACTAAGCCACAGCCCAACGTGCTGGATGTGCACTTTGCGATGCGCTCTCTCCTTCATTGCGACCGTCGGCAGCAGAGTAGCCTAACAACAGCGTAGCTTAACGCCGCACTAGAAACTTACCAAGCGTGATAAACATCCGCTGGAGATCAAAGGGTCAAATTTGTCGTCAATATGAGAACTCGGGCAGAGAGGACGCGTCGCGAGACAGCAGCTCCGCGATGCGGCCCAGCAGGCGCTTCTGCCGCCGGAGCCGTGGTCTCGCCACTTTTGCTTACGCCTGTACATCTTCCCTAACTTTCCTATTCCAATGCCGCTGGAGGATGTCCATCACAACCATGCATGCCGCCCCTCTTTTCGACAAGCTCCGCTGTTCTGCTCAGTGCGGCAATTGATTAGCGCATCCTATCCGAAGCGTTGTTTCTTCTATATTCAAAGCAGGTTTATTCTCCTTTGTTTTTCTTAGTCAACTTTGCCTTGCTTTCTGTACCCACACAGAATCTCTGTTTTCATAATTTACTGCAAGCTAGCATATTTGTGCTGTTGATGTGGTATCCTTCAGTTCAGCTGTTTCTATGGTTCGGCGAACAGAGGCACGCGGAAATTGCAAGTTGGCACGAATGCACCGCTGAGATTGATGAAATTCTGTGCCTTCACTGCCATATAATACAGCTGCCACCCCCCCCCCCCCCCAACTGTACACTGGAATGCCTGAGTTTATTCGGAGCTTCGCAGCAGGGAGCTCCCCAAGCAGCACAGGTAATTGGCCCAATATTGGAATCGTATTGGCAAAGGCCGGGCCTACAAAGGACCAGGATGGAACCATCCTGATGATATATTGGGCCGATTGCCTGTGCTGCTTGGGTCACTGCACTGCAAACCAACCTGCAGATCTGCGAGGCCCCATGGAGTGACTGTCAGCTTCCCACAGTACACTGCAGCGGTACCGCCGCTAGCTCTTCTTCTTGTAGAACTGACGTAACCAGTTATAGCGGGCGGAGCACTAGGTTCCACAGCACTCGACGGCGACCAGGCCTACATCGGCTTGTAGGCGGCCGTAATTAAGTTGCCGCCACGCCCCCTACAGACGCGACGAGAAAATGCATATTCGAAAAGGCGGTCCCAAATAATTTATTTTTTCATTCGACCTAAAACACAGTTGTGCAAGCAAGAAAACCTGCACCAGAGAAAACGAAAACGGCTTATGCGTCAAGGGAGAAATGCGTCAATAGAGAAATGCGTCAACGACAAACGTCATTTCAAGGTGTCATTCGTCATGAATAACTAAGTGCGTTTCTTTTTAGCATCCTCTTGTTCTCTGAAGTTATGGAATTAGTCAAGTACGGAGACAACGGGCTACGCTGAAAAGGAACTACATGGACGAAAACAATACGAACTCCTAACAATAGAAACTTGCATTTTTTCTTTGCGCTCTGCATGGTTTGTTTATTTTCTTATACAAAAGGTGAACGTAGCAGCTTTTAGCGGGAAGCAGTGTCTGTGAACAATGTCGGAGAATATCAAATATCGACAAGGGCGGAAAGTTTAGTGAGTCGGTATCGATCCATGAGAAAAATTGCTGATGGCTTAGCTGTGTTAGGCCAAGATATACGTAGCGAAAGCGCAGAGAGTTCTGCATCAGAACAGTGCATTCACTAGATGCGCCATTATTCATGGTTAACGCTTGAGCCGTCGTGGCGGAGTGAACTACCTGTAACTCCTTATGGCATCCAGAACTACCTGTAACTCCTTATGGCATCCAGTTTCTACCTATAGAAACTGAGGAAGTTCCTTACGACATGTTTATGCTACTGGGCCTCCACAGCATCTGGAAAACGAGAATGGCGGCCAGGCACGCCGACGCAAATGTGCGACCAGTGAGGGAAAACTTTATAAAAAGTGCAGTTTTCCTGAGTGATGGTCTCCGCAGTCAACCCCAGCCGCCGGACTGGGTGGCAGTTATGGATGAACTGATTGATATGAAAATGTTTTAACCCATTGTCTTGGCCAAAGTGTGGCTAGAGATTTTTATTCCTGTGTATGTATTGTTCACCTGCAATAAAGAAAAAAAAGCCGTAGTGGCGGAGTGGTAGAGTCTCCGCATCAAACGCCAAGCGCCCTGCCTGGTTCGATTCCGAGCCCCGACACAAGTTTTTTTTTTTGTTCAGGGAGCGTGCGGGAGGTTTCAGTGGGTCCCATAGATGCCGCCACCGAATACGTCGGTTGGCGGTTCAGCGCAGGCACTCTTAAGGCGCGTTGATACTCCGGCGTAACGCGCTGCACGGCGACGTTACGTCGGCCAAAGCGCGACCCTCTATACTCCAACTGCGCTTGACCGCCGACGCGTTCGGCGGCTTCGGCGCACTCTGAGGGCGCTGGCGGAGACTTGTAGCATGTCTATAACGCGCCGAGTACGCCAGCCGCCGGCGGCCTGGCCAGACCGGTTCGGCTCCGCGGCTAGGTGCGCGTTGTGACGTCATGTGCCTCCTCGGAGCACCGCCACGGCGAAATCGCAAGTTGGCGGCCAGTAAAGCTTTCGCTTTAAGACTGAGCTCCATGTACGCGAAAAGAAAGCGACGCGACGAGCTAGCGCGGCGACCTCGCTCCGTCGCTTAGCGGGCAACCTCCATGCAAGCGAAGTCGGCAGCCGACGCGCACCCGCGACGTGCACAGCGGACTCCGTGCTTGCGCGCACAAACTTAGTGAGCACGCCCGTAACCTGTTCTCTCTCTTAAAATTTTGTGAATGTGCCTCATAGTCACGGCCAAAGGAATATTTCCTCTACGGCAGCGGTTTAGCGGCAGTGGAGATAACCAAGCCTGCGTGCTCGTGGAGACACATCACGGATTCACGGGGGAGGTGTGCTTTCGTTCGATGCCTGTGCACTCCGGCTTAGTAAAAACGCTCCCATAAACTGTCACCGCAATCTGCTTGTAAGTGAGCAAAGTATAATATACAAGTGAGAATTCGCGCAGCGAGTGTTTTTGCACGTATATACAGTTGTAGCGCAGCAGAACGGTGGATCGAGCGCCGGTACCCGCGGTTCGACACGCATCTCTCCCTGCACTGCGCCCGCTCGCGTAGCCCGCTCCAAATGCTGTTAGCCCTGTGTAACCAACAAGTAGATTGTTTTAATTATTCAAATGATGCGGGTCTGCCTCGCAGCTACAGCAAAGCAATTATTTTCTCGACGGTGGCGATGACCAAGATGACGCGCTCGTTCAGGCCACTGGGGTTAAGGCGATCTCGGATCTCGAAGGAGAAGCTGTTACAATCCATGGACAAACCGGAAACGGCTGTGTGGGGCTCTGATTGTCCAATCGTGTTGGGGACTTCCGGGCGACGAGCGAAATTTTCTGTTGGGGGAGATCCGAGCGACAAGACAAGCGACACGGCAAAAATTCTTCGCGCGACGGCGTCGCTCGTCGCTTGCCGCCGTCGCCTTCGCGTTCGTGTGAGTTTTCGCGTACATGGAGTTCAGGCTTAAAAGGAGCGCGAAAACAAGCCGGCGGATAGCGCTCGTGCTGAGTGTTCTGTCTTCGCCCGTCGTCTTGTTTTCGTGCTCTTTTTCTCATGGATCGATACCGACGCGCCCAACTTTCCACCCTTGTCGATTACATTAACAGGGATGCAATCCTCAACCTAGTACACAAAATTGAACAATCTTTAACTTCGCCTTCTGTCAGTAGGAGTTGCCAAAGGGCCGAAGTTTGGGTTAATTGCTCCATCCACATCTGGAAAGCAAGTCAAGCTTTCTAGGGCAAAAATGTTGAAAATTGGAAAATTGTAAGGCACTATTAAGGAAATATTGAAGGTAATAGTCCTTTATTCTGATGTGTAGCAAAATATTTCTTTTAAAGTGTTTCCAGCAATCGCATCAAAGAGTTAAGACTGCCATCGAAAACCAATGAAGAACGCTTTAGACGATAGCAAAAACTTTAATAGGAAAAAAATACGCCCGCCATCGGGTGATCTGCGGATATGTTTATCGCTATAGTGAAATCTTACATTGTACAAAAAAAATTGCGTTCATTAACGGTTTCCCGCTCAAACATGTTCTTGTCCAGAATTGCTGAGTATGGATATGTTGGCTGGAATGCGATTGTGTGGCTTGTCCTGGAAATGCAGGATATGTGAAGGAGTTTGAAAATGGCACCAGTAAAGACGTATTTGGCCACTGTGAACGCGATAGAGGGTGCAGAAGAGGTGAGGCGGCGAGAACTTCATACATCCGCATCACTAATTAATGCGCTTGCTGTTTTTTTTTCCTTCGTCCCTGCTTCCAGTGGTGGTCGGGGAAAAGTTTGTTTTTCTCTCATTTCCATTTCAGTTCATTACTTTGTGCTGAACCAAAATGAATCTTGTTTGACACCACGGCCAGGATCACTGACCACAACGACGAGTTGAGTTTCACCACGTCTTCTCAGTGAGTACTCAAAGAAGCTCAAAATCAAAAGCTAGTATTAAACAGAATTCGCGCTGGTTGGAATTTTTGCCCCGCGGCGGTTAAGCCCTGCGACGGGAGTCCTTTCAGAACACCCCCGCCCGCACCCCCTTCTGCTGTCTGTTCTCCGGTCGCGAGAAAGCAGTTGTCTGGCCGGTGACCTCTTCTACGCGGAATTCTGTCTCGGGATTCGGCGGGGCCAGCCAGGGGCTCGGCGCGGGACGTTTCGTCGCAGTCTCTGATTCGTCGGTCCCGGGCCCCGGGCTGTCCAGGGACGGTGAGATCTAGAGAGATGGGGACGCTGCTGGGGGACTGTGGAATGTGGCGGAGAGTAGTCAGGGTGGAGATCTTGGATGTGGCGGTGTGCTGGCTAACCGCGCGTGTGTGTGAAGTGTCAGCCGAGAGGTGGTCGGCTCGTCGCGAAGCGTCGCGCCGGCGAGTAGCGACTCCGGGGACCGGACATAGACAGCCCGACGCCATCTCGGTCCGGACCTCAACCACCCGAACAGCTAAGCCCCGCCACTCCTACCTTTACCAACTATATCCTGAATAATGTCCTTGAAAAGTGCCTTGTATTTGTATTTCTTCTCATCTGTCATATTAGACGGTGTGCAGAAGATAAAATTTGTTCCGTCTATTCAATGTCTATGCTCTGTTATTCTTGATGGTATGGTAAAAGTGTTGTCCCTCTTTGTTAATTAAATTCTACTCACTCTTATCGCCGACTCCTGTGTCGTGCCTCCGGTCAGCCGCTGGTCAGGTGTGGACCTATTGCCGGTTAGCCACTCGGTCCTGCTAAAGATTTGGCACCTGGGTGGAGGTGTTTGTCTCTCCGCCCCTAGAATTGGTATCAGAGAGCGTGGAGCCCATTGTTGGCGAGCTCCCACTTCGTGACATAGTACCCGCATGCAGCTTGAAACAATCTCTACGGTGTACAATCTCGATTCTTAAAGCGATAGATAAACACATGCTGTTTGTCTACTGTCCCTGTATATAGTTCGCAATTGTTGGGCTCAAGATTCAGTACAACATCTGACTAGGCCAGTTGGCGAATGATAATATAAATAGAGTTCCCTGTTTGACCTCTTGACCTTGACCTCTGTTGCGCCTCTGGGCCACCGCTATTTTTTAACTTACGTTCACTTTGCTCTAGCTTACTGAAGATTCAGTACTGATACATTTTAGTTTAGCACATTGGACAAACTAAAGAAGCGGACTGAAGTAGACAGGTAAAGTCGATAGAAAGATTTTTTCTTGTCCTATAGACAAACAAAACACGCGTCGAAATAAGAACAATGTTCTGTCCCTGAATGCGAGCTTAACTGCGGGCTCACACAAAACTTGAGGTCTGAAAAGGGTTTCTGGAGCAACAGAATTCGTGATTAAAGTGCCTACGTTTTATCTGTGTGGTTTCTGCATTTCTCGAACGCTGGACGAGGCTTGATTTCACACGCTATGCAATGTCCTAAGTTTGAGAGCCCTCCGTCAACGCCTATGAGTTGCGCAGTTTGTCGATTTCCAGAAAACAATAAAGACTGCGAGATGGTTTAGAGTACCGCGTATCAGATATCGGTGCGTATGAGTGTCTACGCATCGTGTTGCCATTGCCCCAACGATTCAGATTTCAGGCGGCACAACACCAATAATTCTGGCTTCGTAGCGAAAACGCTTGTGAAAAATACTTGTCAGAGGTGTTTCATCCGGCCAGCTCTAAACGAGGTGTCTTACCTCTGCATTCTTTCTGGCTTGGTTTCGTACTTATCTATACGCCACTAGTGCAATCCGTCATCTGATGTCATGGCTTTTGAAGTCTTTTAAATAAACTGCTGAACATTGATCAGCCATGAAAAGTTGATAAACGTTAATCGCCGAGTGAGCTCTCGAAGTCATTAGCTTATGGAATGTATTATCAGAAAAACAAACGGATCTTTATCAGAAAAGAATTACTGCGAAAATAAAGATAACGAAATCTCTCTGTTTTAGGACCTGGGATGCTGGCTCTATATATATTGTCACCGAAAGCCGGCAGAAGGGGCAGAAGGACACACCAGGACTAGCCAGGCACACACACTCAGCGAACGAACGCGCGAGAAGGGGAAGACAAAGACCAGCGGGTGCTGTCCCACCGCATGGCGGCGCCAGTAAATGGCTAACACTGTGGCAATATCTACAGCTCTGGATGATAAACAGAGTTTGCTTCAAGACAATAAATTAGTATTAAAACTAAAGCAAGACTAAAAACAAGATTCAGGACTTGTCAATAAACCGCCTATTAAGTATTTTTCGCCATCTTGATCCTTCTTCTTGTCCTCGATAATTTTGCTTCCTTCCAACGCTGTAAAATATTTAGTGAGAGATAAAACATTTATTATTTCATTGAAGTGTTCTACGAGTCAGATAGGCGGACTCCTCAGTTCAGGACTCCGGTGGCTTGGGCGGATGCCTGGACCAGCCTCATGATGCGACACTGGTCCTCCTGACCATTGCTGGTCAGGGCTGCCTCCCACTGCTCGTATGATGTCTGTAATGTTTTTAGATGAGGTGGTTTTTGGGGACAATTCCAGGAAATGTGAAACAGTTTAGGCTTTTCGCCGCACCATGGACAGAAGGGGCGGTATTTGGAAGGGTCAATGAAGCTGTACAAGTACAGGTTAGGGAAGGTATTCGTTTGTATTCGCCTCCAAAAAGTGGCTTCTTCTGTGGTGAGTTTAATATGGGGAGGGGGATATATTCTACGATCTAATCTAAGCATCTAAGAAACGCCCAGCCAAACGGAGCGGCGAATGACTGACTTTGCAATTCGACTGAGTGAGTTCCACTCGGCCAGCTGTAGCTATCGCGTCGCTCCAGGTTTAACCATAGTTAAACAGCCAATTTTTTACGCGGCCAGAATTTTTGTCTACTGCAATGAAATTCTGAAGGGCTGCCCTTTCGTTTACTTCGTGACGATATAGACTCATGCTGCTGCAGGGCAGTGATGTCCTTTTTTGTATTTAAATTTAAAGGCGTTTTTCTCTCTACTTAAATCCCTTCAGAATCCTTGAGAAACAAATGACGTTTTCCAACCAAGCAATGGTCGTCGACCTCCGGATACGACATGCTATAAAGGAGGCTCCCTAGCATTCTCTCGCTCCAAGCGGCTCCATGCGGCAGAAATAACACTGGCACTGGCGCTACCTATTCTATCCGCTACTTGACATTTGGTGTACTTTGCAAGAAAGGGTAGGGAAAACAGCAAGCGAGCCTCTTAGCACCTTTAGGGACACTAAATATAAATTTACCCGAGTTCACAGTTGTGCTTGCGGTTTTAAGATTTCCTTGCCTATTTCTTTAACTTCATGATTCGCAAAGGTGCATACCAGACTTAACACACCCAGAGGTCCTGTACTGAAGCACTGTAGTGGAAACATTTCCAATGAAATAAGGGAAGTAATGACAATCGTTAGCAAGAGCTAAAACAACGGTGACAGTACTGTACTGAAAAAAAAAATAAACAAGGTAATCGTTACATGCAGTTGGTCAAAAACACATTGAAAAATGAATTGAATACAATAAAACTTCAGAACAAAACAGCCCCCGCCGCGGTGACTCAGGGGTTAGGGCGCTCGACTACTGATCCGGAGTTCCCGGGTTCGAACCCGACCGCGGCGGCTGCGTTTTTATAGAGGAAAAACGCTAAGGCGCCCGTGTGCTGTGCGATGTCAGTGCACGTTAAAGATCCCCAGGTGGTCGAAATTATTCCGGAGCCCTCCACTACGGCATCTCTCTCTTCCTTTCTTCTTTCACTCCCTCCTTTATCCCTTCCCTTACGGCGCGGTTCAGGTGTCCAACGATATATGAGACAGATACTGCGCCATTTCCTTTCCCCAAAAACCAATTATATAACAAAACAGCCATAAGCAACAACACTCAAAAGGCAACGTGCTAGGTTTTAGAAATAAGCATATGATGCTTGCGTTTAAATGACGATAGAGGTAGAGCAGTTTTCACGTTACAGTGTTAATGAGTTGCAAATGTTAATGAATAAAAACCCATTGATTCGCATGCTGAAGCAGCCGAAGGCCCTTCTGACCTGAAAAACCAATCACGTTTCTATTAGGGAAGACCGGGAAAAACCCGCACAAATATGGAAATCGCAGCCATTATTTTTTACTCACAGATATAAAACAAAATCTTTACTAACAAAATATTTATTGCCATCGAGCATTGCGCTCACCAAAATAGAAAAGCCCAGTTAAAAATGAACAGCGTAAAGGTGACAAATTTTCAAATTTCGAAATGTCGCATTTTGCCCCACCCCATCGCCCAAAATGAGGCAGTGCACGCAGCAATAAGCGCCCTTACAAAATCACTTATTACTAATACTCGCGATGTATGCACGCGAAGTTAACTCCATGGACATTTAGACAATTTTATTTGCGTATTAAAATGACCCAGACTGTATTTTGACCGAACTAGACACTGTTTTGTCGAGTACCGCACAGCAGTCTACGCAGTTCTACAGCCGGGCTCTGGGTGTTGCATGGCTACGCGATCTTTTTGAAATTCCTGCATTGAGCGCACCTTTCTTCTGTTGTTGCGTAACGGTTGTTGCTGTCTTTTGTCCAACGGTGTTAGAATGAACACGCGATTAGGATCAATGCATAGCGCTTGGACACGCGGTTTTTAACATAAATGTCACACCGAAAAAGCTGCTTCCATTTTCAGAATTTATTGTAAAGTGGCTGCCCACGTCCGCTGGATAGAGTTGCGGCGTTGAAGTTTACAAATGTTCTTAAAGATTCCGTTTTTGATATTATATAATTTTATTTACTGTTTTCTGGTGAGCACCCTTAGGAACACCAACAGGCTTGATTGCACCAGCGATGCTTGCGTCTCTGCAAAGCTTTCATGTTTTCTGAACGCCAGTCGGCAATCTTTATTTATTTTTTGTACTTTCAGATTATCGCAGAGTGCGGGAAAGCTATAGATAAAGCAAACGGTTTCTTTACAGCCACCAGAACATCACAACGTCATATGTTGTCCCTCATGGAGCCCTCAGTTAAAATATTTCTGTCTTAATTAGAGAACGCACAGAATTTCGGAAACTTTGCAGAAGATAAGGCCCATAGCCATTTGTAATTATACACACTTGCGTTCATCTAAGACGCCTGGTTATATTGAGCTGCTTATTTTTGAAAAATATGCATGCCGGATTTCGCGCGTTTTTGACAGCTTTCGCGTTCGCCAAGAGCAACTTCGCATATTATGCAGCAAGAGGCATTATTTTACCCCAAAAAGCCTATTTTGAAAATTTTTGAAAGTCGTGAAACACCTGGTATACAGCGGTGATACACCATTTTGGCGTAAATGGATGTTGAGCAACAAATAGGAGTTAACCTACATCGAGAAGGTGCTGTTTTCAAAATCACACAGACCACTTTAAGAGAAAATGCAACTTTCCTAACATAGGAGAGAACAAAAAACTAAGTGCATGCTTCGCCATCACCGACGAAATTCGCAAGTAAAATGCTGCATAGATGCCATTTTTCACGCGGCTTCCAGAATCTACACTCTACAGGCATTAAAGTTCAAAAACGGTGACTTTTACTTTTCGCTAACGATGTTAGTGTTTTGAATCCACAGGTGAGAAGAATAGGAAATCAAACGTAGGCTGCGTTTCCTGGAACATAAGTTTACACATAAGCCTCTGCCGCATTAAATTTAATAACAACTGCATCAATCATACGCCATAAACAAAGACATTCCTGATACATATGGGGCCCATTTGGGGCTCCTGACCTTTCTTCTGTTCGAGAATGTTCAAAGGCTGCCCTGTTCATGCTTTGGAATTCCCACAGCAGTGGCCGCTCCAACACCTTAATTGCAAACCGCTGGAAGAACTCAGTTCAATTTGTAAGTAAACTGTTGCCATTAAATTTATTGTTTCCTGCAAAATAACAATTTTTGCACCACGTGATTAACAATTGATTGTCGGGCGGAATGTTACAGCTGTAGCGAGCCAAGCCAATTTTAGGTACCAATTTCCTCCGAACAACGAAAAATTTGCAGCACGTGCCCTTTAATTTTTTCATGTACTGCGACAGCTTCGCCAGTACGTTACCAAGAGCTGTTTTCTACTTCAGCAATTGAAAACATGTTAAAATCTTGAATCAATCATTTAACTTCACTTAATGCCTCTTTGGCGCTTGAACTCACGCACATTTATTTATTTATTTATTTATTTATTTATTTATTTATTTATTTATTTATTTATTTATTTATTTATTTATTTATTTATTTATTTATTTATTTATTTATTTATTCATTCATTCATTTATTTACATACTGCAAACCATGTTTAGGTCCAAGCAGGACGGGAACTGTACAAAATGAGTAAGGTAGAAAATCACATGGCAACTTGCAGTTTACAAAAAAATAAAGTTACAAAGCATGGCTCGTGTCAAGGAGGTCAATGTTGGTCCGCGGGAGACAGAGTTCCAGTTCGCTATTGTGCGGGGAAAAAAAGAAAATTTGAACAGATTTGTGCGTGCGAAGTATGGTGTTAACAGGCTGGTGCGATAGTGTCGCGGGCTTTTTGCGGGCTGAGGGAATAGATGTGATGACGGCTCAAGTCCCAACTTACGGTTGAGCAACAGGCAAAGAAAAGCTAAACGGGTACTTTTTCGACGACACCCAAGGAGGGGGATACCATGAACCTGCATTAGTTCGGATGGTGAATCAGATTTGGAAAATTTGAAGAACACAAACCTAACAGCTTTCCTTTGTATGTTTTCAGTCTTCTTTATGTTAGATGTCGTATGCGTACTGCAGACTACACACGCATATTCGAGTTTTGGCCTGATCAGATAGATAACAAAGAAGCTTTACGTTGGGAGAGGAATTGCGAAGTTTGTGTCTCAAAAACATAGTTTTCTGAAGGCAGATGCACAGATGTCAATGTGGGCGTTCCATGACAGATCATGAGTAATTGTCGCACCCATGTACTTGATCGAAGTGACTTCCTTAAGCGGGGATGACCCAAGAATATATGCATGTTTTATCGGATTCCTTTTACGAGTGATGCAGAGAGAAACCACCATTTAGCTACCTTGTATGTTCTCTCTTGCATCTCTTCAGTAATTTTCGTATTATAGCGCAGCCAATGGCATCTGGGAGGTTCAAGACATGTCCTGTTCTGTGTCGCACTTCGATAGTGCCTGCTTTCGGCAGCGTCGTTTGGGTGCCATTTCCGGTATTTTATTTTACTCTGTTAGTATTTTATCTCTACCTTCGATGGCAAACGCCAATTGGCCGCTATCGGGCCACATCTGTTTTAATTAATCGACAGAGTAGCCGCAATACTTCAGTTTCAGAGAGTTAACTGCGGGCCTAGTTGGTTTTCAAACTAATTACCACGATTATCAAAATTTAAAAAAAATGGTTCATGTTGTGTCAGTGACACTTCAGTCTTTCCTTATGAGGCTGAGTGGACATTTCTTTCACCCCTACTCTGATAAGATAGGTGCTGGTTTTCTTGCTGCTTTGTAAGTATGCGCTTCAGCAGGGAGGGCTATGTATGTTTAATGCATTCACCTGAATAAGCACGTGTTATCCTCTTTAGTGTGTGTGTCTTGGTAGCCCTTACAATCCCGGTAATACTTTAGCAGTGCTGTAAACATTCTTTTTCTTACTAATCATGGTGCTTTAATTTACACTGTGAACGACACATGTTCTATATAATTTATTGAACGACAAAATTCTATTTTTGATTCCTTTGACACACTTCCCATGAAGTCTGGTTTAAGTTGACTTCCTGCTATGGTCGGAGTCAAGAGTCATGCAAAAAGAGCCAGTTGTCAGCAATGCACCATTGGGCTCGGTGAATAAAGGCACCGTCACATCCATTGTAACGCCGCCTCGGTGGCTCAGTGGTTATGGCGCTCGGCTGCTGGCACAAAAGACACGGGTTCGATTGCGGCCGCGGCGGTGGTATTTCGATGGAGGCGAAATTCTAGGGGCCCGTCTACTATGCGACGTCAGTGTACGTTAAAGAACCCCAGATGTTCAAAATTTCCGCAGCCCTTAACTACGGCGTCTCTCACAGCCTGAGTCGCCTTGCGACGTTAAACCCCCATAAACGAAACCAAACCAAAGATCCACTGTACCGCTTCCTCTAGTAGTGCGGTAATCTCAAGTTTATTCAGAACTTCACGCGGGAAAACTTCCTCTACTGCAAACTTGCTTATCTGCTCGGCCACACACAGCAGCTGGTTGTTTCCCAACGCACAGCAGAGTGTCACCACCGCTGGCTATTTTTTGGCTGAACCGGCGTGATTGGTTCATGTCGGACGGAGCTCTCGGCTTCACAGCACGCGACGACGAACAGACCGGCATCGGCCTGTAAGCAACCCTAACTACGGAGAAGCGACGAACCCGCCATGAGCATATGCATGGTGGGTGAACAGCGCAACAACGGCGGGACAAAGGCAAGACAAGTGCTTGTCTTGCCTTTGTCCCGCCTTTGTTGCGCTGTTCACCCATCATGATTGCTTACCAACTCGCCCAAGTTTCAGCTCTACTCACGAGCAAATGCATGCGCAAACGCATAATCATAAAGTCAAACGCAAGGAATCGCTTTTTAGCTAGATGAAAATTATAGTTGCATTAGGAAGAAAAGCGACAGAGAAGCAGATAATAGCTTATGCGTCTGGGACAAAAGCCATTTAGACACATGCCATTCATCACGAGTTATGACGCGCGTATCTTCTAAGTGTTCTCCTGCTGCCTGCAGTCAAGTACGGAGAAAACGGGTTGAGGCCGAAAAGGAGCTACACCGAACAAAACATGAGGAACACCAAACAATAGAAAGTTGCTTTATTCTTTGCGTTCTTCACGGTTTCTTTGTTTCCTTAGATGAGAGATGAACGCCGCGCTTTCATCGAAGAAGTTGCATTCTCGGTATTCAGTGACAGCTGCTTCGGTGCTTAACAAGAGGTTGTTGTGGTTCTTGAACAATTAAAAACGTGTTGGATATATCTCGAATCAGACATTAACCTTTACTTAATGTCAGCTTCGCGTCTAATATCACGACCTCGAAGCCTTCTGGGAAGTTTTAGTGTGCTAGAACTTATAGTAGTGGCCATTCCCCGCTATAATCCGTTGTGTGTTTGGCCGTTTGTTTTTCTCTCTGCCTGAAGCCTTTTTTGTGGCAAGCTGCTCACCTGCCCACCGTGTCAGGCGGCAGCTCAGTTAATCGAGAGAGGCTGCTGGTGCAGAGCAACCTGGACCGCAACCCAACCAAAGCCCTCGCCAAAGAAGGGCAGTGGCGCATCGTTTGACCGCTGCACCACTGGTCCAGGAGTGGTAAAAAGGCTCCCATGGATCATCTATTTATGTACTGAATGACCAAATCCACATATACTGATTATCGCTGTTCGTAAAACTGCAATCCAGGAACTGTGGATCTGAACATCGGAACAGAAGTTAAAACAGAACTGCACCTAATTCGCGCTGGCATCGAGTGAGCCCAAGTGACGACAAAGTTCGTCCTCCCTGCCAAGCGGGCTCTGATAAGGTTTGATCAACTCCTATAGTGCGGCGCTCGGCGTCTGTACAACGAAATAACGAACACAGAGTACCTCGAGGCGTCGTGGTCGCCAATCAGAACAGAGGATGTGAATCAAATTGGCCAGTTGAAAGGTGTTTTCCGCTTGATGCAGCAAGAAAGCTTTTTCTTTATCACTGACTGGACTACGCTTTTAGCTGGGTTACACGGCGAAAACATCGTGCAGACGAGTTCAAAACTCAAGATAAAAGCAAGTTACTATTTTTTCAGTGTGAGAAAATATGAAACATCCGTGCAGTTAAAAACAAACCGGTCTTTGCCGCACAGGAGCGCAATGACTTGACGCCGTGTCATCGTCCGCTTGCTTCGCAACTAAGCCACAGCCCAATGTGCTGAATGTGCACTTTGCGATGCGCTCTCTCCTTCATTGCAACCGTCGGCAGCAGAGTAGCCTAACGCCGCACTAGAAACTTACCAAGCGTGATAAACATCCGCTGGAGATCAAAGGGCCAAATTTGTCGTCAATATGAGAACTCGGGCAGAGAGGACGCGTCGCGAGACAGCAGCTCCGCGATGCGGCCCAGCAGGCGCTTCTGCCGCCGGTGCCGTGGTCTCGCCACTTCTGCTTACGCCTGTACATCTTCCCTAACTTTCCTATTCCAATGCCGCTGGAGAAGCTCCGCTGTTTACTGCAAACTAGCATATTTGGGCTGTTGATGTGGTATCCTTCAGTTCAGCTGTTTCTATGGTTCGGCGAACAGAGGCACGCGAAAACTGCAAATTGGCACGAATGCAACGCTGGGAGTGATGAAATGCTGTGCCTTCACTGCCATATAGTGCAGATGCCCCCCCCCCCCCCCCCCATACACTGGAATGCCTTAGTTTATTCGGAGCTTCGCAACAGGGAGCTCACTGCACTGCAAACCAACCTGCAGATCTGCAAGGCCCCATGGAGTGACTGTCAGCTTCCCACAGTACACTGCAGCGGTACGGCCGCTAGCTCTTCTCCTTGTGAAACTGACGTAACCAGTTATAGCGGGCGGAGCACTAGGTTCCACAGCACTCGACGGCGACTAGGGCTATACCCGCCAGTCAGCAGCCCTAACTACGGGGCGGCGGCGAGCCCGTAGGTATGCCATGAGAGAATAAATAATCAAATTGGCAGTCGCAAAGGAAGTCTCATTATTGAAATGTCAAATGTAGTTGTATCGCGAAGAAAATCGTACAGAAAGATGTAACTGCTTAAGCGACGGGGACAAACGCCATTTGAATACATGCCATTCATCACGAATTCCGACGTTCGCATCTTCTCAGCGTCCCCCTGGTGCGTGGAGGTTCCACATCAGCCAATTACGGAGAAGTTGAGATGCACTGTAAAGGCACTACTTCTTGGTATTCAGTGGCAGCTGCTGCAATGCGTTACCAGCTGGGTTATTTTCCTACTTGAACAATTGAAGAAATGTTGGATAAATCTCGAATCAGACTTAACCTTTACTTAATGACAGCTTCGCGTCTAATATCACGACCTCGAAGCCTTCTGGGTAGTTTTCGTGTGCTAGAACTTATAGTGGCCATTCAGGGCATTAAGCCGTTGTCTGTCCGTCCGTCCGTCCGTCCGTCTCTCCGTCTGTATGTCCGTCTGTCTGTCTGTCTGTCTGTCTGTCTGTCTGTCTGTCTGTCTGTCTGTCTGTCTGTCTGTCTGTCTGTCTGTCTGTCTGTCCGTCCGTCCGTCCGTCCGTCCGTCCGTCCGTCCGTCCGTCCGTCCGTCCGTCCGTCCGTCCGTCCGTCCGTCCGCCCACCGTGTCAGGCGGCAGTTAAATTAATCGAGAGAGGATGCTCGCGAAGAGCAATTTGGATCGCAGCCCATGCCCCACCGATGGCAGCACCTGCCATATTGCAGGACAGTGGCGCATCGCTTAACCGCTGCGCCACTGTGCTAGTAGTGGTAGGAAGACTCACAGGGATCTATGAACACAATGACAAATTCCACATATAAGAACATTAAACCATTATCGCCATCCGAGCAGCTGCCATCCGTGAACACTTGTCGGCACACGTTTCCTGGCGATGCCGGGCGTTTCTTTTGGTGAGGCCGTTCCACGACCGTGGGCTCTTTGCCACGGTTCAGGGTAGCTCTGCTGACTCGGGTGATGTAAGATTGCCGGCGCGCTGTGTGTAGGCATGTCTTTCACCTCCCCGGGAGGAGGCTCGGCAACCTGGTTCGCCAGCCTGCCGGCCGAAAGCTTGCCATTGATTTCATTTCAAGAGAATGGTGTCGATTCAATTCCAGTGGCGCTTGTACCAATAGGAGATGAAATTCTCAAAATGAAAAATTCGAAAACAAGACAGCAACAACTGCAAAGTCTAAAGAGTCACTATGTCGACATCTCTGACCTATCTCGACCTTTCGGGAGGCGTGGCATTGCTTGTAAGTCAGAAAACGTGGAGTGTGTGTCGGATCTGCTCCGGTGTAATACCTTCGATTCTCTGCCGGTTAAAGCCTTCGTTCCTGAGGAGCTTGTGTCACTAAAGGCATTGAACGTGGAGTGGACCCGTTATCTTCAACTCAAGAAATTTTGGAGGAATTCTAGGATGCCGGAGCGCTAATTATTTAAGTATACCGCTGCTCTTGCGAGGTAGCTGGAGTGCGTGTTGCTACGGAGTCAGTCATAACAACTTTTGCTGGTGTTGAAAATTTTGCCAATTGTCTATCGCGTGGAACCTTCTGCATCCTCGTCCTCTGCAATGCGCCAACTGTTGGAGATTTGGGCATAGCAGTAGAGCCTGTAAGTGGACGACCAGATGTCAGGTGTGAGGGTGAAGGCCACTCTTCCGACAGTTACACCGCTGAACAACCAAGCTGTTGTCTATGCAGTAAAAGCCACAGCGCCGATGATGCCACTTGTGAAAAATGGTCTCAGCAGCAAAGTTTATTGGAGTTAATTGAGCAGAATCGCTGCTTCCGAGCAGACGCTTATGCACTCTTTAACCACAAAAAACACTCTTAGGCCAGCCTTGCGCGTCTCTCTGCTCCTGACCTCGGGGCCACATTGTCTGCCTCAGTAGTGTCAAACGTCGAAAAAGCACTCTCAGTTGTTGTTGAGCGCATGCTCAGCACCTTCACGCAGGCGTTGTCTGATATTGTTGCAAATCAGGCTGTTTCTCAAACTCAGCCTTTAGTTCCACCAGCTTCAACATCACATCAAGCCTGTGCTGAAACTTTCATTGCCACGTCATCACCCAAAGTGCCGTCTCACGTGCCGCCTCTCGACAGCGTCCCTGTAAGTCTTTCTCGCAACATTGTTTGCACTAATGATGTAGAAATGGCTTGTCCTACGCAGAAGCGTCGTGCTTCCACCTCTCCCTCCAAGTCCTCCGTTTCCCAGGTCAAGACTAAAAAAGGGCCTTCTAGAGTGTCTTCCAAGTCAGATATGCTACAAGAGGCTGTTTCAGCTTCTATTCTGGAGGCAGATGAAAAGTACATTAAAAAACAAGGCACACTTTCTAACATCACAAACGCAAGCCAAGATCCGTGTCGCTTAAAAATCGTGAGAGCGCTCGCGTTTCCTGTACAGTTTTCAGATTCTCTGGCCATACGCCTTTGAGAAAGGTGATACTACGAATAAGTAATAGAAAATTTGGTATGCGCCGGGACACGCTTGAACTTCTTTACAAAGCCTATGTCAGACCCATTTTTGAATTAGGCTGCATACTCTTTTCTGGCTCCCCTAAATATAAGCTTGATCCGTTGCTGTTGATAGAAAGGCGCGCACTGCGCATCTCCCTAGGTTTCCCTCAATCAGTTTCCACCGCAGTTGTGTACCTGGATTCTCGTATGCCCGACCTTAACTCCCGTTTTGAACTTTTAACTGTCAGGACTTTTTTGCAGGCATTTGTGTCGGCTCCTGGTGTGGCTACACCTATTTTCGTCTCTCACCCAGCCCTCTTTCTCACTCCTCATTGTCCGAGGTTCCGCCTCGCTCAAGTTGTATTTACTCAGCACCTTTTATTGAACATTGGTGTGGATCTCAATTTTGAATGCTGAGTTGGTTGGGCAACGTCCCCTGTGGATATTGCTTTTGATTATATTTTCCCAGCTAATGCGAAGCATCTCCCTGCAAGGGCATTAACTGGACTCCTCTCTCATCACCTTGCCCATTTCCCGCGCCGTACTTTGATTGCTAAAGATGCGTCTGGGGCCGGCCAAAAGGCAGCGGTTGGTATTTTTTCAGAGTCTCTCTTGTGGAGCTTTTCGGTTCGAGTACCGGATTACACAGCCATATTTCTACCAGAGTTTATGGCTCTTGGGTTGGCTGCTTTGAAAACTCCCACGACTTTTTCACAGGTGATATTCCTCTCATATTGTCACTTTGTTTTGTTGGCGCTGGAGTCCACACAAAACGCTTTTTGAGACGCTCACTAAAGTTTTTTTTATTCCGGGATGGGTGAAAGAGGTGCGCTTCGTTTGGATACCAGGTCAATGCGGTATTTTACAAAATGAAGCAGCAGACTTTTTGGCAAAATCAGCTCTAAATGCGTCTGTTTCCTTTAGCGTCCCTAATCTTGTTCTTTTCGGAATGTCTCGTTTTCAGCGTTTTCAGTTTATAACCGCCACGTGCAACGACCTCTCACTCTCTACTGTTGACTACCAAGATTTTATGTTCCCATGGAAGGCTCGTGCGTGTAAATGCCGGCAGTGTGAGGTAGCGATGACACTCATGCGGTGCAGGATTCCCCGTTTACATCTTTACTTATGTAGATGCGGGCTCGGTCCCGCAAACCTTTGGGTGGCTTGTGGTGAAGTCGAGACATTGGAGCATTTCCTACTTTCTTGCCGGAGGTTTTTAGAAATTCCCATTACAAAGTTGGGACTCACTTTGTCGGTCCCGCTCCTCCTCTCTTTCGGCGTGAGTGCCAGAGTTTTTGCCCTGCATCAAGTTTGCAAATACCTCCACAATGACATAAAAGCTACCGGCAGATTCCGTTGCTAATTGTTTCCAAAATTTCCGTATTTAAAAATCGTTTGGGAATTTTCATATATTGAATTCTCTGATAATCTTTGCCGATATTTTGTTTATTTTCCTTCCTTTCTTTATTACTCTGATATTTCGCCCTAGGCACAATCTTTAGCTTGGCACCAGTTTGCCGTCTTCTTTGTGCTCTCCTCACTGAACCCTGGCCGCTCCCTGTCGTGGGTATGTGCCATGTCACGAAGGCAACAACTTCCTCCTCACTCTTACGCAGGCGCTTATCACCCTCTCTAAATTCGTAGCGTTGCGCTCGCCCACTGTGCAACGGACGAAGAAAAACCGAATACATCGTGGCGCTGCAATCAGGACCTTAGTTAGAAAGCAGAAGCGCTCTGCAATGGGACATCCTGCGAGTAACCAAAGAGGAAGGAAAGAGAGACTTTGGAGCATAGCAAAGGGGGAAGCAGCTGAGGCAGAGCAGGCAACTGCAGATCTGTTGAAGGACGGTGGAGTGGCTGTGCTGAAAAAAACTATCCACCCTGTATCCGCAATGCTTTATGACCTCGAGCGCACCAGAACAGAAGCTGGGAAGAACGTTAACGTAATCTTAATCAATAAGAAAGAAGACGTCAAGGACGAAAAATCCACACCGACCCGCTTAATGTCCGATGCCTACAAGGCTTTTTCTAAGGCAATCCCTAATTCAGTCAACCAAACGATCCGGCAGGCTTTCGTAAAGGCTACTAGACAATAATCCATATATTTACGCGATCAATAAGGTGACAGCGAAATATGCACAATACAATAAACCTCTCTATACTCACTTAACAAGAAAGCATTTGACGCAGTCGAAAGCTCAGCAGTCATGCTGGCATTGCGGAATCAGGGTGTAGAAGAGCCTTAAGAAAAACACTGTAAGATATCTATAACCGCTGCACAGCAACCGTATACTTCCATAAAGTCAGCAATAAAATTCCAGTGTGGAAGGGTGTCCGGCCATCGTACACAGTCTCACCAATGCTATTCACCGCCTTTTTACAGAAGGTATCCAGGGGCCTGGACTGTAAATTGTTGAGGATAAGAGTTGATGTAGAATACATTAGTAATCTGCGGTTCGCTATTGACAGGTCATGCATAGTAGTTTTAGGAATATCTCTCAAGAGAAAAGTATACAACAGGCAAGGTTAACTAGAATGATATCCAGGGGCCTTTTCCCTGCATTGGGCGTAGTCGTGTTGATTATTATAACAGTGTTTTCTTTGGGGCTAGTTCAGTCAGTGCTCAGGGCGGATAAATTTTGGCTCAGCACATTCGTCAGCACGTAGAAGTAGAGTGACTAGGAGAAAAGCTGTAAGTAGATCGACCGTATAAGCACATAAATTCAAAATGATCGATAGTTTTTTTCGCCACTGACAAAGTGCGTTTCGCGATTTCAAGCCCAATCTCTGGTCCCCAAGATGTGAGCTTCCTTGGTACATGAGATGAATGTCCAGAAATCAATGGCGTTTCCGGGGCAGCCGAATCAGTCATTACGGAGCCTACGTTTAACCTTCAAAGCTCCTACTGTTCGCCTGTTTATGTTGTTTGTGCCGGCGTAGGGCTGTAATTTAGCGTGTGGATGTGTACAGTATGGGTAGACTTTGTAGAACGATGTGCTATTTGAGAAGATTATTTCATTTTTCTATAGTGCCTAAATAAATAAAAGAGCCGTATAAAGAGTATACTAGCCGAACTGTTTTTGGTCTTCTTTAGTCCCGAAGCAGAACGTCTAAGTTTTCGGAAGCATAAATAATTAAATGCCTCAGCATTCCAAGCAGACTAATTAATGTCAAACTTTATTTCCATAGTGGGAAAAGTTTACGCGGGGAGCTACGAAAGAGATCTTTTCCCACGGACCAAGGCCCCGTTGTCATCCTGATTGCAATAATTGCCGCAGTGGTTCTAGGAACAAACGTGATAAAGAAAAATAACTTCATTTACACGCCGACGTAAGAGCAGAAGGTATCCTGCCCCAGAGTCACTTAAGCCAACATCGCTACCACCATTTGAGAGGCTAGCCCCCCCCCCCCCCCTTCGCGTGAGATGAGGGTATGGATAATAGCAGGACTAAATGGAAACGGATCAGGAGGTTAGGAAATTAGGAAATGTTACGGGTTATATTGAGATTCAAGGCAGAGAATATGTCAGGAAGACAAATGTTCGGTAGAGAAAGAAACGGGCAAAGGTTAGCAATATATTTAAGTCAATTCGCCGAAGAAATGCTGCTCGTGGGGACTGAAAGAAAAGAAATACTTTTTTCAAGCCTATCCACTGCATCTACTCCGCACGCCGCACGCCACGGGAGATCTCCGCGTGTATCCGTCGCCAACCGTTTTGTCAAATTCGCACTTAGCTGCCACCTTCTAGTTAGGTTGGGCACTGCTGAAGAATGCGTAGACATCTAGTTTTCTACGCTCTACTTTTTTTATGTACCAGCACGTTTAACTGTCACATCTTTCCTGTGTGATCAACTAAGAGCTAAGCAGAAGTGATTTAACTTAAGTATGACGTTTCAGTTTAAAACGAAAACAAAGAAAAAAATCGGCGGTGGTTTAGCTCCGGTTAAACCTGGAGTGACGCGACAGCTGCAGCTGGCCGAGTGGAACTTGCTCAGTTGAGCTGCAAAGTCAGTCTTTCGCCGCTCCGTTTCGAGTGTCGTTCCTTCTTCATCTTTGTCGCACTTGACACGGCGCACGCGCACAGCTGTGGCAGGTCGGATTCCCCGGCGCGGCGCGCCGCCGGCAGCAGCAGCTGCTCCGCACCACGTGGCCGGTCACGTGACCAACCACGCTGCGAAGGCGGCGCCACCACGGTCACGTGCCACCGCCACGCTGAAGGCTCGAAATGCTACCATAGTGTAGCTATCGCTACAAAAGAACTTTAACAGTACGCCGAATTTTGTTCTACAAATTCGATTTCAGCCAAAGGACAGTATCCCCGGCATGCACACCGCAGGTAGGTGGTTATCGAGAAGGGATTAAGTCGCGGAATCCAGGCGAAAGGTTGGAGGGTGTACCGTTGGATTAATAAATGGGTTCTCAAACGCCTTCTGAGGAGAGTACACAAGCGGCTCAATCAAAGCATTATCTCGCTATGAACACCTGAGCCAATAATACACTTCTACACTCAGCAGAGAACCCACAATCGCGCGTGAGAGTTAGCTAATCTTTTTCTTTTTGATCGCTCAGGAAGGCACCAGCACAATTCTCTTTGATTCCAAAACGGCCCTTCGCAACTTCGCGAGGGGACGTATCTTCGCCACTGCATGCAATGTTATTCGTATGATGCCAAAAGATTGGAAGAAAGTGAATCTGGAGTGGGTCCCGGCCCACGCGGGTGTTCCAGGGAACGAGGCCGCTCACCAGTATGCTCCAGGTTTTTTCAGCCGCGCCGGTGAGGGGGTCTCGGACCCGGATATCCTCAGGGGCGAGATGCCAATTACATATCAGACCATAACCAACTATTTATTTATTTTTATTTAAGATACTGTTCGTCCCACTGGGACTGTTACAGGAGTGGGTTTAGAAGCAAGAAGGTAGAAATCAACAGACAGTAACACAAAGACCAGCAATATGGTTTAAAGAGATAAGATATTAAAGCATTCATAAATGGTCACATCGAGTGCGGCATATTTGACGGATGATAGTCGGCAACTCTGGTCTTCAAAGCATGCGTTCAAACAAATCCCAAGCAGCACAGGTAATTGGCCCAACCCGCCGCGGTGGCTCAGTGGTTAGGGCGCTCGACTACTGATCCGGAGTTCCCGGGTTCGAACCCGACCGCGGCGGCTGCGTTTTTATGGAGGAAAAACGCTAATGCGCCCGTGTGCTGCGCGATGTCAGTGCACGTTAAAGATCCCCAGGTGGTCTAAATTACTCCGGAGCCCTCCACTACGGCACCTCTTCCTTTCTTCTTTCATTCCCTCCTTTATCCCTTCCCTTACGGCGCGGTTCAGGTGTCCAACGATATATGAGACAGATACTGCGCCTTTCCTTTCCCCCCAAAACCAATTATTATATTATCAACATTGGAATCGTATTGGCAAAGGCCGGCCCTACAAAAGACCAGGATGGAAACATCCTGTTGCATTTCTTCATACAGTAATACACCAGGTACACATCGAATGGGCAGCAACACAAAACCAATACAGACTGAACATGATCATCAGGTCTGGTATGTTTACAGGACAGATGAGGCTGTGAGATCAGTGAACTTTTCCAAGGAATCCTGCGCAGTTATAGATTTATCTAGGCCGTTCCGTTCTCTGACGGCTCAGGGGAAAAAGGAAATGTAATATGTGTTGTTAGCACAATAGTAATCATTAATCCTAAATCCACGCTTATGACGTGTTTCTCTAGAACAATTAAAACTAAAGTAAGTACCAGGATCCATGTTGAATGCGTTATGACCAAATTAAAAAAAAAAACTTGAGTCTATTGAGTGTGACGCGGCTTGATAAGGTGTCCCGGCCTGCGCAGGAAACCGGCTCTGTGAGAGAATCAGTGCGCCAGAATTTGTGGTAGATAAACCGAACAGCTTTTCGTTGAACTGATTCGAGCAAATGTACATCTTTTTGCGTATACGGAAACCAGACGACATTTGCATATTCTAAGATTGGACGGATAAGGACCTTGTACGCTAGTAACTTGATATCTGAAGTTGCAAAGCGCAAGGTGCGTTTAAGGAAGTATAAACTGCTTTTCAGGTGGACACAGGGGCGCAACAAAAACACACGGACATAGAAGTAGACAGGGACGAGCGCTTACTATCAACAGGCTTTATTTGACGTAGACCGTTAATATACTTTCGCCTACCCAAGCGCCACTGTGCGAATCACAAGCACGTGGGTACTTCTGAGGTATAAACTGCTTATTGTTTTTTTTTGGTAATGTTTTGTACTTCGGTTTTGGACCTGATATCATCAGAAATAATCACACCAAGGTGATTACAGGCAGGTTAGAGCGAGCCTGCCTCCTCCGCACGTTTCGCTCAGCCGGGAACAGGCTACCACGTGGATAAGGCTGCAAACACGGGCGCAGCCAAACCCGCGGACATATTTCAATATCTCTCCAGATTTGGTGAATCCGTACTGTCAGCTGTGCGGCGAGTCTAGCACCTTAGACCACATAATCTAGGACTGCACGGAGGATACGCCTCCCGCAGACATAGTCACATCTGCCGCGCTTGAAAAATGGGAAGCTCTTCTCGCCAGCCAGGACCCGGACGTTCAGTCCCGGGCCATGGCAAGAGCAGCTGGAGTGACCCTTGAAGATGATCATCTTCCTGACAATAAAGTTTTCTCTCTCTCTCTCTGTCTCTTTAGCGAATCCTTTGCGGCGATTTCTTCGTGCTCGCCTCCTCCTGCATCGCGCTCTGCTGGGTAATTCTGTTCAGCGATGGCTATTGGCTAGAATCCTTCAGGCGTCAAGCAGCTGCCATGGCCGCGGTCAAGCAGCTGATCGGGTGGGTCAAGAACCTCCACCTCTCCGAGAAATTCCAGCGCACGTCGGCAGCGGACGGAAGTACGCCGAGCTTTGAGCGCGCAAAAAAAGACCACAGGAGAGAAAAAGGTGCAAAACTACAAAATTCAAATTTTGACTTCTGGCAACTCAGCTTCTGCAAAACGAATCAAAAATTCTTGCTGGGGGATATTCAGGAAGCGGCGTCCTTGAACATCACAGGAATAGTCACCTTTATTGAGAACCCGTTTTGAGAGCCCCTTTAAGCGCAGTTGTGCGTGCTGAAATAATCGATCGCTACCTGACACGTCTCTGCACACTGCGATGCTTCACTTTGTCGCCTTTGTCGCGTAGCGCTGTTCACTGCATCACCAATTTGAGGCAATCACTTGATTAGGCTGGTTTCTCTACGGCATATACTGCGTGTTTCAGGAAAGCCAGCAACTAATTTTTTGAAATAAGATTGTCGAGTTAAAGGGACGCTAACTGTGTCACAGGAATACCAGTCTTAGCGGGCGTCAAGAACAGACGAATCAAGCTGACCACTAAAGTTGGTTTGGTTTATGTAAGTTTTACGTCCCAAAGCAAATCAGGCTATGAGGGACGCCGTAGTGAAGGACTCCAGAAGTTTCGACCCCCTGGGGTTCTTTAACGTGCACTGACATCGCACAGTACACGGGCCTCTAGAATTTCTCCTCCATCGAAATTCGACCGCCGCGGACGGGATAGACAGGACGCGCGCTCGTCCTGTCTACTTCTTCCCTGTGTATCGTCCTTTGCGTGGTTTTCGTTCTTAGTTCATCGAACCCGCGTCTTTCGGGTCAGCAGCCGAGCGTCATAACCACTTAGCCACCGCGGCGGCTAACCAGTAAAGTGAGTAGCCAAACTGTTCAAATATTACCGTTACGCGCCTGATTGCAATTAGCGTATTTAAGCCGCCCGCAAGTAATAGCCTTTTCAGTTTTTGAAATTTTAAGGCAAGCGTAGGAGGGAGCGGCAGAAAATTAGCCGGGAGGATGAGATTAAAGAGCTTGCTGGGATACGGTGACTGCACCTGGCAAAAGAGAGGGTTAATTGGAGAGACATGAGAGAGGCCTTTTTCCTGCAGGGGGCGTATTCAGGCTGATGACGATAACGAAAACTGGCTAATTGTAGTCAGAAACCAATTGGCGAGAGTTAAAAAGTTATCTAGTACAGTTTGGCTAATCAGTTAACTAGTTAACTTGGCGCGCCTTTTTCTGGACTCAGCCTGGACTGCTGTTGCTATGACACAGATAGTTTCTGTTTAACTCAACAACCTTATTTTTAAAATTAGTTGCGGGCTTCCCTGAAACACATGACATAAAGGATACTCAAAGTCATCGTTCAAAAATGGCGCCACAAGCTGCTTTTTTGAAATCAACTTCCATTTGTGTTTTTGTTTACCAGTTCATCCTTTATTTCCTATTCCTTTATTTCTTGAGGTAGTATGTCCTGCTTCGAGCGCAGCTATAAGGACTTAACTAATAATTAAATAACATTTGTGTTTTATCACTGTGAAACGGTATGCTCAGGCTCACAAAGAAGCCGAGATAAAATCGATGTGACTTTTGTGACCATAGAACTATCGCATTATATCGCCGGGGGAAAAAAAGCTGCAATGCATCGTTGGGTGAAAAATGTTAGTGAAAAAGAAACCGAAACTAGAGAGAGAAAAAGGGCTTTGAAATAGACTCCGAAAAGATTGTGCCGAATTTTCAAAAATTAAAGGACAAAAAATTCACCTTCAAGACATGCGCACCACGTAATACTGGGATGCGGCACTGAACGAAATCGCTTCACTTGTACAACATTCCCTGGTGCTGTGTTCCTGAGCTGCAAGTAACGGTGGCGGAAAATTGCTTGCGTTGCCTTTTCCAGAAATTAAGCTACCGAGGTGTGTTACACGAAAGCTATTACTAAAAGCAAGTATATTACGCAAGGCATATATTTCAAAATGAGTAACTAAAATCTAAGCCCCTAAGTGCTGCAAAGTAACAATGACGGGATCACTTGGTTACTTTGAAAGCAGTTAACAAATTATTGCTAGTACCATTCATGACGTAGCATAGCGGCCAATAGAGAGTTCAATCAATCAATCAATCATTTTTTATTCAAGACAATAATACAAGACTATTGTCTTGGGGGACGTGACAAAAGGCGGAAAAGTGCCTGACGAGGTCACGCCACCCTGTGGCAAGCAGCGGTTTGACACTCATGCAGAGTTTTAACAGAGTTTACATGCAGAGAAATGTCTTAGATGAAACTGTATCCCCCAACCCCCTTATTATATATATTTTTTTTTTACAGTGCAAGAATATGTACAGGAAACAGAGTACAAGAATAAGTGCAGCAACTTCTGCTAGCAATACATGTTAACAAAACACTTCCAAACATAAAATACATGTAAACTATCGAACTTGAAGCACATGGAACATAAAATTGAAAACAAGAAGAAAAACATGAAAACATAACACAGTAGTCTTCCGTTAAGAATAATCCCTTGAGTGTTTTCTTAAACCTGCTTAATGAAAGATTTTCAGTTAATAGGTCGTGAATGACGGGATAGTTGTTTAATAAATCTGCTATCTGACAGCTTAATCTTTGATGTCCATAGTTTGTTCGAGCTCGGGGCTTGACTATGATGCTTTTTCTTAAATCGTACACACTTCTTTTTTCTTGGTATTTTGTTTCAAAGGTAGATTTATCCAACCGGTATTGGCGGTAAACTTCCAGGCTTAGTCTGTATTTGTAGAACTGAGGCATTTGGAGTATTCTATGCGATCTATAGTAGGGCGCACAACTAGAGGACAGCTCTAAGTTACTGATAGCGCGTATTGCTCTTTTTTGTATTGATAGTAAGGAATCTAAATTTGTTTTCGTTGTGGTTTGCCACACAAGAGAACAATAGCTAAAACGTGAATGTATAAGGGAGTAGTACACTAGTCGTTTGATAGAAGCTGGCAGGTAACACCTCAGTCTGTTTAAGATGCCTAAGGCACGAGAGAGATCAGTTCTAAGTGTGTGGATGTGAGCATTCCATAAGAGATTTTCGTGGAATGTCACACCTAGAAATCTGGTAGTAGAAGACTGTTGTATGTCCAGGCCATTAAATTTTAAACACGGAATTGTATACATTTCTGTACCTTTGGAACGAAAGAGTACATACTTTGATTTGTTTATGTTTAATGCGAGCCGGTTACTTCCCAGCCATGAGGTTAAGCCCAACATCCAATTGTTCGCCTTTCTGAACAGCGCATCTAAATCCCTACCCGAAAAGAACACATTGGTGTCGTCCGCATATAAAACCAAATTCGAGGCACCCGGTATATTTACAATATCATTAATATAGATGAGAAATAAGACTGGCCCTAGGATGGACCCTTGTGGTACACCATACAACAGAGTGTTTGTCTCTGAACATTCACCATTGATGACAGTATACTGCTCACGTGAAGTTAAATAACTCATGAGGAGAGTACCAGCTATACCCCTGACACCGTAATGCTGAAGCTTTTTTATAAGTATATCATGTTGGACACTGTCGAACGCTTTTCTAAAATCGAGGAATATACCCAGAGTTAATGCCTTGTTTTCGATATTGTGCAGAATTTCATCTTTTATTCCAAGTAGTGCTGTTTCTGTTGTAAGACAGTGCAAGAAAATTCAAGAGAAATGTTCAGTAAGCGGTCATAAAAGTTAGTAAAATCGAAGGCTTTATAAAATTACGTGTTCCAATGCCGAATATTATTTCCTCACAAAGTTCGGGCGAACTCTATTTTTATGCATTTGCATTCGGTGTCCCTACTGTGCAGTCATGGTATTGCATCTTAAAAAGGAGAAATTACTAATCTTCTCACTACGCTGTTCATTTCGCAGAGGAATAATATTGTTTTGTTAATAGCTAAACACAAAGCTGTAAAACAAAAATTGTACGCGACACTTACGCTTAGACTTAAGGGTAAGACGCGATATCGTAATAGCTTAATCGCCTTGTAGCTAGATGGTCATTCTGTACTTTACATTCATATATATACTTCTGGCGCAGTGGTGCAGCGGTTAAGCGATTGGACAGCGCCCTGTGATGGCATGTGCTGCCAGCGGTCTGCTTTGTGCGACCCAGGGTGCTCTTCCAGAGAGACCAATCATTAATTTAACCGCCAACTGTCACGGTGCCCAGTTTGTGATGTCGCCGTAGGGTCACGTAACCCAGGTGGCCCACCTGCCTTACAGGTTGCTATAGGGGCACCACCTGCCCCAGCCATGCCCGGAATTTTTCGCTCACAACATCGACGCCGACAACGCCGACACCGAATTTTCGGCTCAACGGTGCTTTTAATGCTCTCGCGTTAAAAGTGTTAGCTTTCTTTCAGCGGCATACAGAGCTCAGGCAGTCACCCGGAGGGAATCACAAACTAACACGTACCCGAACCCGCTGCAATGCAACAGGATCTAGCCCGAAATATATAACACCTTCGGTCAAGCGGGAAAGCGTCTGCCGGCATTGCATGCGGAGGTCATGAAAGTGGGTTCTGCATAAAACGCTCGAACCCGACCGCGGCGGCTGCGTTTTTATGGAGGAAAAACGCTAAGGCGCCCGTGTGCTGTGCGATGTCAGTGCACGTTAAAGATCCCCAGGTGGTCGAAATTATGCCGGAGCCCTCCACTACGGCACCTATTCTACCTTTCTTCTTTCACTCCCTCCTTATCCCTTCCCTTACGGCGCGGTTCAGGTGTCCAAAGATATGAGACAGATACTGCGTCATTTCCTTTCCCCAAAAAACCAATTATTATTATTATAAAACGCCGGTGCACTTTAATGCGTTCAGCGGAACGCTAGGTATGATATCCGCCGCGGTGGCTCAGTGGTTAGGGCGCTCGTCTACTGAGCCGGAGTACCCGGGTTCGAACCCGACCGCGGCGGCCACGTTTCGATGGAGGCGAAACGCAAAAGGCGCCCGTGTGCTGTGTGATGTCAGTGCACGCTAAGATCCGCAGCTAGTCGAAATTATGCCGGAGCCTTCCACCACGGCCTCTCTTTCTTCCTTCTCTCAGTCCCTCCTTTGTACCTTAATGACGGCACGGTTCAGGTGTCTGCCGAGATGTGAAACAGACACTGCGCCATTTCCCTTCCTCAAAAACGAATTTTCAATTTTTCAATTTCAGTTACTGTGCCATTTCCTTTCCTCAAAAACCAATTTTTAATATTTTTTTTTTCGTCCGGCTCGTAGCCATCTTTTTCAGCTCAGCGGTACCTCCAGTCTTGTCTACGTCCAGGATTGCTAAGCAACAAATGTAGCGGTATCGCTTCCCGCACTGAGGCGTGCTGTAGTACATTCCAGTGGGCCGGTGTTGCACCAGCTGAGCAGTTCCTATTTCGTTTACAACGGTATCTCGAAATTTGTTTGAAGGGTCACATTTTTCCCCTCCATATCGCATAAATTTAGCCCGCTAAAGTTCAAGCTTGCAAAAAAAATTGGGCCCGTTTTTGCAACATTCATGAACGAACTCCGACTCTCTCCCTCAATGGCTGACATTATTTTTCGGACGCCATGTTTACGCAGAAGGCGATGTCATAAATTCCGTACTTCGAGGAATATCATTTGCACCCTAAGCGCTTAGTGCCTCAAAGGCAGAACACATTCAATACAAATAGTGCCTGCCACAACACCCCCCCCCAAAAAAAAAAATACAATCTTTTATTCATAGCGTGTTGGCGCACTCGAAGCCAAACGTGAGCTTCTTCTTTACCTCTCACCGGCGACGGCAGCGCCACCGTAGAAGCAACTCTAAGCTTAACTGGTTAAAATGGCACTAACTCCTGCCCTTAGTTTTCTTGACGAGCGTCTAGTTCTTAAGGACATCTACCTTGGCTGGAAAACTCTTCATAACTAATCTCTGAGAGAACAATGTTTTATCTTTAACGAGATACGGCACAAGGATCCTACACATAAGGTTCCCTTAACGTCTCAGCTAAATAATTAAGCTCTCTCGAATTGAATTGTACTGAATTTTATTTCTGAACATTTATGCAGAGCATGTTTGAAACATCTGGATCCCTAGCTAAAGCTAGTTGGGATCCATGCAAATCATATCCAGTGCAACTAAGGAATAGGAAGACATGGAGAAGACCTATGCCGATCAGAAGACATATGGAGGATATTGAGTCTTCTGACCAGAGAGCCACCCGAAACAGTCTCGAAAGTAACGTTAGATAATGTATAATTAACCGGGATTGACCAAGCCAATGCCTTTTACGATTACTTCCTTTCCGTTGCACAGGCACGAAACACCACTGCTAATTACAGTTACATGGAACCAAGTACCAGCCACAGTATGTTTTTGAAGCCCGTCACTACTAATGACCTTATAGCAGCGTTTGTATCGGTCAGGAATAGTAAGTCAGAAGATGCTCTTGGTCTTCAAATCACACCAGTTAAATTTGTTATTGATGCAATAGCACCCTATTTGATACACATTTTTAACGCCTGCCTGTTGTTCGGTCTGTTCCCGCGTGGCATGCAATCCGCAAGGATTACCGTGATCTATAAAAGAGGAAACCGAGATGAATTATCAAATTATCGTCCTATTTCTATTCTTCCTGTCATTTCCAAAGGATTCGAAAAATTAATTCTACAACCCTTAATGACTTTTTCTAACAAACATAAAATTTTAACTCCGGTTCAGTACGGCTTCCGAAAAAATAAATCGACCAAGTTGGCTTTGCTCGCTCAAAAGAAGATTACGTTACCGAATTTTGAAAATAAAAATATCGTATTAGGCATCTTTTTTAGATTTTACGAAAGCATTTATTCTCATCAATCTCCGCAATCTGCCTCAGAAAATGGAATGCAACGGTTCTGGCGGCAAAGTTCTTTCTTTGATACTCTTACTTACAGCACCGCACACAAATAATCGATATTAAAAGGCAACGCTCAGCTATTAAACCAGTAGCTTCGGGTCTCCCCCAGGGGAGTATTTTAGGGCCCCTCCTGTATTTAATTTATGTCAATGATATTGTTAATATTGACAAATCTACAGACTATATTATATACGCCGACGACACAAGTGTGTTTTTTCTGGACGATCGAGCATCAATTTAGCTGATAGAGCAAACAGGACATAAGGGCACATAAGCACTTGGGCAACAGAGAATTATTTAAAAATCAACGTTGCAAAGACAAAAGCAGTGATCCTTCATTCTTTGTTCTTGTTTGATTCTTTGTTTTGTTTGTGAAGTAAGCACCGTTACAGCGATGTGTGTTACTTTGTTCTCGCTTTTTCTTCACTTCACTTTCTTGCCGTGCATTTTTTTTTCTTGGCCACTTCTTTACACTACATTTTGCATGACCCGGAAACCTCAAGTTTGTTAGCCTTTATTTATCTGCATTTTTCGTTTTTTTTGTACACCTTTATGCCTTGTGGGCAGCTGCGTTTTCTGCTAATTCACTGCTTGTATTTCAAACATTCCGCGTTTTCCACTGTATGCCTTGTAAGGAGCACGCACCTCGTCACGCCACCTTTGGCTCTTTGTCCGTACCCCTAAGCATCTCAGGATGTTTTAATAAACTGATTGGATTTGATTTGATTTTCGAGCAATCTAGAGTACAAATCGCTCTTTTCCAGCGGCTTCAAGGATGTGTATGAAGTTGGTTCTCCAATAATCAAGGCCGCGGTTATCCCCCCCCCCCTCTTCAAAGAAAAAAAACTAAACTTGTTCCAAATTTACATTTCGATAACATGCTTACTCCATCTCACTTGTTAAGAGTGTAATCCAATGCGTGTACATCCACCTATGCACCGGGTCGCGCCAGAGTGGTCTACTGCTACACCGCACAGTTCATGAGAGGGTTGCCTAGTTCTGTACATCGTTGTCTTTCTTTAAACAAAAAATAAACGCTGCCTTTCTTCTCATGCGCCACGTCATGAGAAAGCAAGTACACTACTCTGCTGTGCCGAAACCCTGGCAATGTGCCTTTACATTTTTACGACCGGCGATATAGGTGCGAACGGATGTAAACGTTCCCTTATATACTGTTCTAAATCTCACCAAACGCTTGCCCACTACGGTAGGTCCACGACTTTGGCGCTAAATTGCTGATCTGAAGGTTCCGGGTTTGATCCCGTCATCCAGGCCCTATTTCGATGAAGGAGAAATGAAAAAAAAAACAGCCGTTTGTTGTCCGATGTTAGCTCATGTTAACCATCACAGGTGGTCCAAATTTATCTGCAGCCCTCTACTACGGCGCCCCTCCTGGCCTGAGCCGCTTAGGGACGTTACAACCTGCAGTACACGTCAACAGTTGCCATAACCATGTCAGAATAGTGGCAGTGGCTAACTAAAATAGAGAGGTATGCCCTACGCATTCCTGATTCTATTCTTTGTGTGATGTAGCACATGCAAAAAGCGACCCAATTTCTGATTGCGCAGATTACACGACGTTGCCATTCTCAGGAGCCGAACTGCTGCAGGTTTTTCTTTTATCACTCACGTTACTGAACATGAAGGTGAGCTCCATTTATTCCTCGACCTGAACCTTTTTAAAGCTACAATTCAGTTTCGAGCGAATCAAAAAGAGAAAGACAGTTCAGAACATTTCAGTAGAACATTTGTTCAACTAATTGTTTTGTGGAGGTCGCCCAGGACGGCGACCGCAGCCACATTTATTGAAGGCTGCCGGAGAAGGGACTGCAGCGGAGCGGCGGCGGCAGCGTCCGGCCCTGGCGAAGGTCCCGAGCGTTCTCTCAAGGGCGGGCTGGGGACCTTTCGTCGTTTTCGCCATTCCGCCACTGCCAGCCGCGTGGGTCGCTACAGGGCTGCCCCCTAGACGAGTAGTCGGTATGTGTCAAAAGGCCCGTGCAGGGCGTCCGGGGTCCGATGGCGAGGCTCAGTCGAGCGACCCTTGCTGTGGCGTTGCGGCCGAGGTTTCAGGGGGCGTCGAAGGACGCTTAGGGACAAATTAAGAATGTGGAGCAACCTGCTAAGTGTACCCAGTACTGGAGGTTCTGGTGCAGCAGCTGCCGACCGGCGCATGAGATGCGGCGCAGCAGATATAACCAGGTGTGTCGGGGGTCCTGAGATTCGTGCAACTGTGGCCGGTCCGAGCTGCCCTGTGACCGGACGGGCGGCTACGAGAGGCGCAGCGAGGTGCGATGCGGGGATATGGATGTCGTGGGCTGCATGAGGCTACTGGGACACGCACACAGCTAGCCGTGGACTGATTGGCTTGAACGTGGCGGCCGGCCGCACGAGTGGTGCCCTTGCCACAGGCTCCGAGCCGTTCACAAGGGGAACGCTGGTGAGGTAGCGGCAACAGGAGGTGGCTTCAGCTTTCGGACAGCTACCGGGGCCACGTCCGTTGGCGTGGTGGGCCTAGGCAGCTTGCTAGACGGCGGCTGATGAAGCTGCAGCGTGTGTGTAACCGGAATCTGCTGAGGACGAGAGGTTGTGTGCGGTGGGCTCCCGTTGAACCTGCGTTTGGCGATCCCCTTGTTTCAGGCTTTTTTGCAGATACGAAGACCGGTGGGGAGCAAGAAGGGCCCATGTCAGTGGCCTGGCTTCACTTGAGGACAGGCAAAGTAAAGTGGGGGACAATCGCCATGCTTGGTACTGCTGTCACCAGTTTGGCCTTCTCATCCTGCTTCCTGTGGCTGTTAGGGCGGTGCCGACCTTTGCAGGAGCTGGAAGTGTGGCTAGCAGGCGTGGGTTTGACCGAGACCTCTTTAGCATCTGCTGGCCGCGACTTCGACATCGCTGCAGGGGCCTGATGAGGTGTTGGCTGTTGTGACGAGTAAGGCGAAGATGCCGAAAACCGCGACAGGCATTCTGCTACAGAGTGTTCCTCGTCGCCTTGTATGTTGTGAAGCGGGGCAGCAGTGCCGGAGATGCTGGGCAGTAGTGGCGACGAGGGGACCAGAGTCTGCGGAGGCGGGCAGGGTTCTGAAGAAGGCTGCATGGGTGAGAGCGAGGCTGGTGCTGGGCCAGCTGCTGGCGGTGGCGAAACCGAGTCTGCAGCGTCGTAGAGCGGCAGATGGACGTAGCAGGAAACGAAGTCCGCCAAGACTGCCGCGCGCAGCTCATCGTATGGCCGGAAGCCCAAGGCAGGACAGGCGAGTCGGCGCAGCACGTCGGCCGGGTGGACGTCACAGATGACTGCGGGTTTGAACGGCTGGATGGTGATGCCGTGCCGGTACTGCGCAGCCTCGAACTCAGCGAACCACCCGCCGACGCCTTGAGGCCGGAACGCCGGAAGCGGCGGGTCAAAGCCTGGGTCCTGCCAGGCCGCCATCCAGGAACACCGCTGAGGGGAGAACTTGTGGCTCGACGGCTCACCACAATGTGAAGGTCGCCCAGGAAGGCGACCGCAGCCACATTTATTGAGGGCTGCCGGAGAGGAGGTAGCTGCGGAGCGGCGGCGGCGGCGTCCGGCCCTGGCCAAGGTCGTTGTTGTTGCCTCAAATACGATGGCACACACCCGCGGTGGGGGATTTGCCAGGGTTTGGTGCAGATACAAACAGGAAAAAACTCATCCAGGTTTATCTCAAGCAGCTCATAAATATAGAGGAATCTGAGAGTAAAATAAAATCACGAATTTTGAGAGATCTTGCAGAAATCGGAATGAAAATCAAGGAAACAAAGCAGTGTGGGTGGAATAACCAAATTTTTGAATTGAATTGAATTGAAAATTTATTTCTCCACACATATTACAGTGGAAAAACGGGACACTGGGCAAAAAGCTGCATAATGCAGCTTGAAGTAGCACCCAGTGCCCCATGAATACAACGACAGCAGTGTGTTTCGCGAACATTAGGCTGAAGTTGAGCTGAATATCCCCATCAAAACAAAGAAATAAAAAGGACAACAATAGTGTAACCCTGACCGCGTACACAACAGAGATGCACATAAACAATAGGAACAATAGACAATATAATACACCAAACCTATTTACATTGATGCCACAATAGATTCGAAAATGCACATGACAGATAATAACTGTTTCTTTGAGATGTCTTCTATACAAACATTATTCTCTACCAATGTGTTGAGGTAATTTCCTAGGTTATAGGAAAAGGACTGTTTACGGTATAAAGTACGGCAAAAGGGTAGAAGCCAAGGTAAAAAACATCGGGTGCTGTACACTGGTGTGTATTGATGTAGATTAAAGGCTGCAAGGAACAGTTGATTGTTTTTTTTTAACTGCATTTTTGTATGCACATAACAATATGAACGGGTGCAATATATCAACAGGCAAAATACCATATTGTTTAAAGTAAGGAAACGCATGGGAATGCCATAGTACATATGCAATCAATCTGACAGCACGCTTCTGTGCAACTAAGATTCTGTGTTTATTATGTTTCGTTGAGGTACCCCAGACACTTATACAGTAGGTAATGATTGGAAGTAAGTATGCATTATATATAAGAATCTTTATCTTTGTTGGAAGTGTGTATCTATGTCGACACAGGGCACCATTGACTCGGTTCATTTTCTTGCGGATAGTGTTTATATGTTTGTCCCAACTCAGGGTTTCCGTGAGCACCACACCAAGGCATTTTATAGTGTCTACAATTTCAATTCTAATGTCACCCAGCATGAGGTCAAAACTCATTGAGATAGGCTTGTTCTTTGGACGGAAGATAATGGCATTAGTTTTCTTAGCATTTACTCTTAAGCAATTCTTCCTCGACCATTCGCACAAATATTCTAAAAATTGGTTTCCATACAGTAACAGATTTCTTTCATTATCACCGGGCAAAAGCATTGTGAGATCATCGGCGTAAGCTATTAAAGTCACAGGTAAGGGCATGTAAAATATATCATTAATATAGATATTGAAGAGTAAGGGGCCTAAAATGCTGCCCTGTGGGACTCCAGAAAAAATAGGTTTTAATGTTGACGATGTGCGGTCATTGACAACCATTTGCATGCGGTTTTCTAGGTAGGATTCCATTAAGGATAAACCTATTCCTCTGATTCCATAATGGAGTAGCTTATGCAGTAGTAGACGATGGTGGACTAAGTCAAACGCCTTTGTAAAATCAATATAAATTCCAAGAACAATTTTTCGGTCCTCAAAAGAATCTATGATCAGTTCCTTTTGTTTATTAAGCGCGATCTCTGTTGACCTCCCTTGCCTGAATCCGTACTGACAGTCAGAAAGCACGGAGTGTTTTCCTAAAAATTTGGTTATTCTGGTATAAATAATTTTTTCTAGGCCCTTGGATAGTACAGGAAGAACTGAAATGGGTCTATAATTGGACAGTTCTGTTTTCGCACCACCCTTATATATAGCCACAACCTTAGCGATTTTCATTTGGTCTGGAAAAGTTCCGGTGGAAAGAGCAAGATTGTAAATGCCTACCAGTACCGGTGCGAGTAAGTTAATCACATACTTAAAAGGCCTGATTTGAAAGCCGTGTTTGTCCTCTGCTTTACTAGTTTTTATGTTTGTGAATACCGTTATTATTTCGTGCTCTGTTACAGGCTCAAAAAACATCGACTCAGGAACACTTGGCGTTTGATAATCATACCCTGTGGCACCAGTAAAAGGACCGCAAAGGTCCTTTGTGAAATTAACAAAAAAAACTGTTTAGTTCATTTGAAAGCTCTTCGTCCTTAATAAGTTTACCATCCCTTATGATACTATCAATTGCAGTCTTTTTATTAAAATTCAAAATTTTATTCAGATGATCCCACGGTTTAAACGTTTCGCTGGGCGATCTAGAAAACTTTTTAGTAAAGTATGCAAGCTTTGCGTTGCGTAGCTCCTTGTTGAGGAGGTTGCGGAATTTTTTACACTGTTTCAGTTTTGCGAGATCCCTAGACTTCAGAAATTGCCCGTACAGCCTCTGTTTTTGCTTTATTTTGCGCAGTAACTCTTCGGTGACCCATGGCTTTTTTGCTCTACGTTTACGGCTACATACTAGTGGGAAACACCTGTCGTAAACTGCTTTAGTTTAGTTAACAGAGTATCATATGCTTTGTTAACTTCCTGGAGACATTCAACATCCTCCCATGTTATCTCACTAACGCCCATATAAAAACGCTCAAGAGTGCTGTTGTATATTCTTCTATAGTATGACGCAGTCCTTTCTGGTATCGGAGAAGAACAGTGGTCTGGAATGAAGGCAAACACAGGAAGGTGGTCGCTGACGTCGGACAGAATTGTTCCAGCATGCGTGTTTGTTTTATCTATGTTAGTGATGATGAGGTCAGTTGACGTTGCAGTCGTACAGGTGATACGCGTTGGCACATCAATAAGATTGCAAAAACCGCAACTGTCGAGCATTGTGAGGAGCTCTTCTTGTGACGCAGAAACAGTTATCGTATCAACATTAATATCACCACCGATAAATAACGTAATCTCATTCAATGACACATGGTCAAAAAGAATTTCTAGGGCACGTAGCAATGTATCAAAACTTCCATTGGGTGGACGATACAGCACACTATACATGTATTTTCCGATTTCTACTGTTAAAATATCGGTGTCTGGCGTAGATTCTGTAAAACTGCTATTTACATCGACATTGCGGGATTTCAGAGCCTATATTGAAACACCACCGCCCCTGCGACCACATCTGTTGAGAACAAATTGACTAATAATCATTTAGGTTTAGATAATTGGATTCATCGTGGCACCACGTTTCTGTGAGCATGATCACATCAAAAGAAAAGTCAAGAGACTCAATTAATGACGCTATTTCTTCACTTTTGGTATTTGCAGAACGACAATTCCAATGAAAAACTTTGGTGCAACCCGGGTCAGTATTGCAGGCTAGCTCATTTAAGGCTAAGGAGGAAAGGAGATGGTGAGAAGCCATCTGGAAGCAAACAAACGAAAATGTACTGATGGATTCTTAGCTCAATTGATTTTGGCTATATCATCCATAGTGTTGATCTTTACATCCATAGTGTTGATCTTTACATTAATCAGAACAAATAATTTTGAGAGGAAAGAAAAGGCATCGAGACGTTACCACAAAAATCTCCCGGTATCAATAATATACTTGTGAAGGAGCTGACACACGTGCTTAATGGCATGCCCTTTTGCGGTTGCACCGAAGGAGAGGAGAACGGGCAGAATAAACGGCAGCCCTAATTATGCGAGAGGATTTTGCAAAAACTGAATTCTCTGCCGTGCAAACCGCCGGCAGTAGAGGATGAAAGGATCTATCGTGTCAACGTCCCCGCATGACGCACATAGATTCGACGGCGTGAACACAGAAAGGCATAAATATAGATTAAGGCGAGGAATCCTGCAGCGCAACAGCGTCATGGAAACGTCACATTGTGTTGATGCGCAAGAACGTATGTTCCATGGGAATTTCAAATGTTTGAAATCCGCTGTACCAAGGAGGGGCTCATGGCTCGGGTAATGGTATAATTGGTTACGTTCATAACGGGACGTGGTCAGCAAGGTGAGGTTCGGAACGACATGGGAAACGGGCTCATTGATGGCGGATTTTGCTAAGAAATCGGCCATCGAATTTGAAGTAATGCCGCAGTGCCCTGGGATCCACTGAAAGCGCACCTCTTGGACATGACGTGGCACAAAGTACATTAGTCATCAGTACAAGAGACTAGTTGCCGAACTTTCTAGTGGTGCCAGGACTGAGAGGCAGTCCGGGAGAATGATAACTTGAGAAATATTACGGGGACCTTTTTGAAGAGCCAAGCCTAATGACTTGAAATTCAGCAGCGAAAATTGGTGTATAATCAGGGACCCGGATAGAATAACTCCAATCTAGTATGAGGGAATAAACACCCACTGCTGCCTTTTCGACTTGTTGAAAGGAATCTGTGAAAACTGCAGCATGACTCGAATACTGGAACGGATATTCCTCCAGGAGACCGTTTAGCACATTGGCAGATAAGTGCTTTTCATATAGCGGCAGCGTAGGGTCGAAGCAAACAGCTGTTGCCGCCTGGAAATTGCTGACACATTGCACGGACCTAAGCGAGGCTGCAATTCTAGACAAGAGTTACTAAGTAAACACAAATTGAGGCAGTTTGTAAAGCAGCCAATGTATGTCTAGAAACACAGTTGGGTCAGTCAAAAAAATTGAAGAAGCCACTCTAGGAATTGACTCAAGTCCCCGTAAGAATGTGCGCACTGTCCGAAGTTGGAAGCGGGAGTTCAGGTCCCGTATGCGAGCTTCCAGAAAGAGGACACAATTTGCCACTGATTTAGGTAAACCCAGCAAAGCCGCAGAGCGCGCCTCTCCAAAAGAACCAGAGATTGAATTTTGTATCTAGGACAGCCGGAGAACAGAACACAACCGAACTCCAAAATTTGTCTTACGTAAAGTTCTATAGAGAAATAAGAGAGGGTCTCTGCGCATACCGAATTTCTTATTGCTGATTCGCGTCAGGCGACCGAGAGCTTGCTCACCTTTGAGGACTATATTTCTGATATGAGGTCGCCAGTGTAGATGAGTTTCGTATATTACACCTAGGTACTTTAAGGACTCAACTTGCGGGGTTTGGGTGCCACAATACAGAAGACAGATATAAAGGAAGGACGCTGGAGGAAAAACAAGAACGGAAGATTTGTTCACGTTGAGAATTAAATGTAACTCGCCCAGCCATACTCCTAGGCTATGAGGTAGGCCTGCAATAGCTGGTAAAGGGAATGAATGTCTCTAGCACAAAGAAAAAAGGCGATGTCGTCGGCATACATATATACTTTGATGTCACCCTGAATTGGTATGCGCCGCAAAAGTATATTCAAAAGTAAAGGAGACAGTACCGAACCCTGAGGCACATTCCGAGTCTGTGAAAAAGTTTCAGAAGTAAAAGAACCGCTAGAACAGAAGGAACGGCTATTTTTTTAGGAATTCCTGCACCCATGCATGAATGTAGAAAGGAGGCCGAATTTCGTCAAGCTTGTTCAATATTATTGACTGCAGTAAGCTGTCATATCCTTCAGCGATGTCCAAAGTGACTAAAGCCGCGACCTCCTTCTTCTCCATTACAACCCTAATTCTGCTTTCCAAATCTAAATGTGCAGTTCAAATCGGGCACCCCCGACGAAACCCTATATGAGAAGCACTGAAGGCTTGTATTGTAAGAACGAGATCTGTAAAACGGCTGTGGACAATTGGTTCAATAAGCTTAACTAAATTAGACAAAAGAGAAATCGGCCGAATACTATCAATTACAAAACCCTTCTTTGGATCTTTGAGGAGTATGGTTATTTTCGCAATTTTCCATTCGGCAGAAAATCAAGCCGTCTCCAGGGGCACTAACAATAAGCAATATATCAGGGGTAAATTCTTCCACAAGAGACTTCAACATACCGACAGAGACCCGATCGCATCCAGGAGCTGCAGGTTTGAGGCCAGCCACTATGTAAAATATTCAGAGGGTGTAACCGCAGTGAATTCTGTGCGCGGAGGGGGTAGGACGAATGGAAGCGCCAACCGCGCTTGAAAGCGCAGAGCAAGGCCTTGTGCAATCTGGCCAAGTTGTTTTTTTTTTTTGCATCCTCGTGTGGTAACGCCACTGATTGTGTCACATGAGGGGACGGCGTATTATGGTTGTGTTCCATGAATCGGTACAAAGCTTTGGTTTATTTGGGCTTCATAGATAACTGTTCAAATTCGCATTGTACTCCTCTTTCGTCTTACCAATGGTCCTTTTAAATGAAGCCGCGAAAAATTTGTAATTTATTCAATTACGCGGGCAGTGGTTATGAGAAAGGCTTTTCCAGGCAGCTTTTCTAAGTCGATATGCCCTCTCACGCTCGTCTTTCCACCACAGGGAGGGCTGTTTGTTTTTGACCGTAGATTGCACCGTGAACACGGAACACTCAGAGGCCCCTAACACGGAATAGGGAACTTGGTTAGTGCGATCCAGGTTATCAGATGTTGCAGTGGAAGAGAAAGAGGATTGCACAAGTTTCCTGAAAAGTGTGTGGTTTGCGAATTTTTGTGTAGAAGCAGTCGCCCTGAGGGGAGAAGCAGCTATGGTGAAAGTGATCACTGGAAGTTCCACAATACACTGTAGACCACAAAGAAACCCGCAGCCCGTTCACTGTCAAAGTTAAGTCAATGACTGACCAAGAATCGGAACGCATAAAAATAACTCCTGGACTGTTACAGCAACGCACGTTCCTTGCCGACATCCATGACCAAAGAAGCTGCCCACATGCATCAGTACGAAAACCCAAAATTACGTGATGAGAATTGCAATCACCAGCAATCACCACTCTATTGTTAGACCGCAAAAGAGCATTTAAATGATCTGTGCTGTTGGCACCTGAAGGAAAGTAAACATTAGCAACGGTAAGGGGAGCACATTGTGGAATTGCGATATCAACAGCCAACAATTCG